>KN888870.1:0-30581 GCA_000934455.1 Apostichopus parvimensis | reverse complement strand
AAAACCAGAGAAATAATATTTCTCTCATAATTGACAAATAAGGAGTAAAGTTTTACCAAATATATTGGAATTTTGGACCTTCGTCAGCAATACTTGGCAGTCGAATGAAAGATACAAAATGTAACACAATGGACGTATGACGCTAGATAAGTGTAAGTTGCATTGATGGTTGAAATCCCAACTACCTCCTTTCAAATTCTATCCTTATTTGTTTTATCTTTTCTTTATCAAGATTCCTCTTTAGTGTCTATCAGTTGTTTGTTCTTGTTTTACTCTATTTATGTTTTCTTGTTCAAAGCACCTCTTAGATTTTGTTAGAGGTAAATCTAAAAAAATGCGGTTTAGTAAGCTTCACTAGGCGAGCTTTCATTTCAAATAAAGGACTAAAAAATATTGAAAACTTATATCCTGAATTATTTGAACCACTTAATCAATCTTCAATAGAAATCTTACATGGAGTTACCTTTTGTTCCTAAAAAAGTGACTTAAACTTGGCAGTCAAATAAATTAATAACGGCTTTCACTTCCTCCAATGGTACTGAAGTTAATAGAGTTTTTTGTACTGTCTACCAAATACACACACAACATGCCAAGGTTTGTCTAGTGCAGTTGACTGGCTACAAATTGCATATATGTCAGTAAATATTTACCCTCCTTTATTGAATCAGCTGTTTCTCCTGATTATTTATTCCTGTTGGTAAACAATAACTACCAATAACATCCGTAGTTTACTATTTTTCTTATGTTAACAGACGTAGTATTAAAGTTGCAGGTGTATGTCATACCGCGGTGATATATTAAACATTGTTTACTTAAAGTAAACTCCCTGGCTTATTGGTTCAAAATAACATACTCGTTTCTAAAAGATGTGGGTATTAGAGTGTTGTATACCAGTTTTATTAATATTTCATTATTTTAATTACAAGATTACATTTAGCATGCATCATATACATCATTTCTCTCCAAGGCACTCACATACTTACAATTTTTCAAATAGTAATTAATAGTTATAAATTTTCTAGCCATGAATTATGCCTTAAACTTGACAACAAATATGAGAGACATATTAAGCCTGGATAGCGCAAAATGTCTGGCATTATTTCCCTTTTTCAGGGGGAACAAATGTTGTTTCCAAATCAAATTTTAAATTGAAAAGACTTTATGAGGGTGTCTTAGTTAATCAAATCATTTTTTGGTTGGGTAATAATCCACAGATTTGTAACATTTGCCAGAAATTCATGACTTATCTCAAAAGCTGGTTTAAAATGAAGAAAGCTAATTTGACCTCAACCAGCCAATTGGGATTGAGTTTTAAAGGAGATGCTAACCCCCCCCCCCCCCCGCCCCACAACACCCCCACTCCAATTCAATGGATCTATGTGATAAAGATAAATTTCAAACAACTTCCCCCACACAGCTAAGAAAAGTCTCATTCCATTTGGGAGGTATCACAGATGTATTATTCCTTCACACCCAAGACTTGATCGAGTCTAAATATGACTACATCGAGCCACATGTACTTCAATTTAAAGAGTCATTTCCACAGACTAAAAGTGATATAAAACTTCAACAGGACTTATATGATTGTTTATAATTTTATATAAAGAGTAATTTTTATAATCTGAGGTCATGTCAGGTAAAATGAAATTTAAAGTTATGCCTCTATAATTTCATTTTTTTTTTTAATGTTAACCATTTGTCCCTGCAAAATGACAATGAATCCCTCTCACAACCAATGTTTACATTATGCGTATTTGTAAAAAAAAGTACACCAGAAATAAAAAACATTTTTCATGAGAAATTGTCTTACTATTGTTAAGAGAGCTCCTTTGTCAAACTTTGGCAGAAACGAAATAAGCTGAGGTTCTTCGTCTGGTTCACAACGGATAAATCCGCTGAAATGGAGATAACAAAATAATTCTGTGATGAATTGACTGTGTAGTACCTGTGGTTAGTACACTTAATATATACTACACATATAAAGGAGAGACCCTTTTTGAACTTGTGGAGACCAAACAAAAATTTTGCAAGATTTACAAATGATTTTAACTTGTAGATAACAAAGTGTTACAATACACACAAAATTTTCTGCAGCTAACAATTAAACAAGCTTGGGCTTAGCGTCAAATTTATTTTCTTTCTCTCTGAACTAAAATTGAGATGCCGCTATTAAAACTTTAAATTAATATCTTAAAGTAATATCCCTAATGGCAGACAATGCGATATCTACATTGATAAGAAAAGTATCCTACATTATTAGTTGAAAATTCCATCCCAGTATCTTTTTCCTATCTCTAAACATGGTTCTTTGAATGTAAACAATTTTGTACCAGTTGTAACGTTCTATACTCCAGGACATTCATCACAATAGGAGGTCTGTGTTGTCATTGTGGTATATGTGATTTGAAAGCTTTACTTTCCTAATATAATATAGTTGTTTACTTATCCTTGAAAAGTGCTACATTTAGAATACTTGTGTACTTTGTCAACGTTCTCTGCATTTTTAATTTCTTCAATATGCAAATTTATTTGTAAGAATATTACTTTCCCTCCGTGGTATACATGACTTGAATATTATGAAGAAAAACAAAAAAAAAGACGTTCTCGGCTCAATTGCCATGGCAACATGATGACAATCTGAGATATCCAAAATGCAAATTGATCTTTACCAAGGTATAAGTTCCAAGACTGGCTGCAATCTGGTGTTGAACAGAGCAATGACATCATCGGCATGGTCCTCTTCCAAAGTCTTCTGGAACAAAACGGCGAGACGTTCGCCAGTCGGGTCCCAGGCCATGTCCTGGATCAAGCCTCCGATCCTGTAGGTTGGGGTAGATAAATTACAAGGAACCTAGAACAATTGATGATCAATACAGAACAAATGGTTTACAAAAGACCTCTATCCCTCCCCACATCTACCCCACAAAAAAAAAAACAAAAAAAAAAAACCTAGCAATCTACAGCTACTACTTGTTTCTGCAGTGTAAACCTTTCCTAGAACTAAACCTTGCAGGCCATGCTCCTCCAATTTAAAAAGATAAAGAAATTTGTGTTGCATTGCAAATTAAACACCACTTTTCATACAAAATAATAAGCATTAAATACCTAGTGCACTGTTTTTGGAGGAATCCAGGGAAAAATTTATCCAGAATCGCATCACAAAATGCTATGCAGAGTGACCAAATTTCTTTTCATCCCAGTGCAAAAATGTATAGCAGTGTTTGTACACAGAGACAGTAGTATTTTATGAGAGCTTTTAAAGAAAGTTTATTGAAACTTTCAAACCTGCTACACAAATATTTGAATACCCAATTATTCCTTGGAGTCATTTGCATAGATAAAAAATACACATTCCTTCTTTGAATCTAGGAGAACCAGAGAATCAAAAGTGTAAAATCTACCTGACTCCTTCCATATCACCATCCTCGTAAACGACTTCGCTCAGATCTGCGCACTTCACAGCGGCCTGAGCTCCACCGGTGGTAGCGCCCCCGACTTTGGTCTCGTTGAAATTCAGAGAATAAATAGCCGGTTCCTTCGCCGAACAGAACAGCAAAATCTGGCTGTCGGGACTCCAACAGGCCGCTTGGAGTCTGCCGGAGAGTTGAGTCCACTTCTCACACGTCCAGGAATGCGTCTCCCAAACTCTGAATAATAATTATACCAATGAGAACATCAAAAACCGCCCTCTGCGATCCGTTCACAGGAATAATCAAAAGGATTTTATGGGACTAGAGTAACTTTATCTTCAAGAGACTACTATGGGATTTTCAGTCAGCAAAGTGCTGTTTTTCGTATTTTCTATAGTATTATTTCAACATTTTTCACGTTTTAAACAAAACCAGTAAACCTGTAAATATACCTGAAAACAGCAGAAGGAGTTGCAGCTAGCAGCCTGGATTTATCCGGTGACCAACGTAACAAGGACACTCCACCACCTCCACCTCGACCCACGGCGTAACTGGTCTCACGAGGGACGTTCCACACCATCATTACTGTATCCCATGGCGATGCTGAGGTCAGCAGACGACCTCTTGGATCCCATGCCAGTGTTGTGATTGGACAGTTAGTGTGGTGACTCAGCACTTGAGCAGATCCTGCGGACGGCCTGATGGATGATAAATATGAACAGTATGATGATGAAAGGACAAAACGTGTGAAATAACTCATGCCTACTAGGCTAGTACCATGTGAACATCATCATAGGACATATAACACATCTATACACACTGAATAGAGTTAACATATATATGTACACATCATAGAGCTAACACATCTATGCACAATGCATCGGGGTAGCCTCATTAATACACTCAAACCTAGTTTATCCAGACGTACAGTATAAGGACTGAAGGTAGTTGGGATAAGAAAAGTATTTCAGATAACCAGCCAATTTAAAACATACTTTTAATCTACAATTATCATTCCAAATAATACCAAATGTGGTTTCTACATGTAATTCTTTTGTCATGTAATTTTGGACAAGTGTCTTCATCTTGTTTAGAACCTTTGTAATTAAAATATATGTCACTTATTACAAGGTCAAGTCACTTAACCAAATCAAGTGATGATTAGAATGAGAATTCCAAAAATCAGCGAGGCCACCATCTACCCTTGGTCAGACTGTACTGTAGCTAGAAAATGCCTTGGAAGCATAATATTGAGTCTCATTGTTTCGCACACAGTGTTATTCCATTGGTAAAGTGATTCAAAAACACTCTTTTCCAATTATCAAGAACGGCTATCTTGAATCAAACACTGTTACCACTACAAAAACTACTACTGATTAAACATCATGTTGTAATATTACTTATCCGAATATTTTCTCCTATTGTAGACAAATCTTATCTAGTCATATCTGTTTTTCCAGAAGTTTCCTGTTTCTTTCTGACTAAAGCCACCTGCCATTCGTGTGTACCTTGTTGACTGTGATGCTGGGTCTAGATGCCAAACCAGGACACAGGACTGACAACCAACAGCTAAGATTCCAGCAGAGAATGGTTTCCAGGCCAAACAAGATACACCATGTTGGTATCGATGCTTTAAGGTGGGCACAATGTCGCTAGTCGGTGAAAGAAAATAAAAAGTTAGATAGCCGTATATAAAGCGAGAGGCCCAGGTTTGAATCCTGGTGGAGGGCTGGAAGTTTCATATATATTATTTATATATGCATATTTATATATATCCCCATTGACTGATTAACTCTCACTGCTTGGGTCTATACTCTTGTAGACAATATCATATATCTTTTCTGAATTGCCAGTTTTCTTTATTATATTCGGAAGTGGTCTGAGTTGTCATGAAACTGGCAGGTACAATATATCTTTGGGAGGATTATTAAGATTGTATTGGCAAAAGTGTTGAGACAAATATGTACTTCATTTGATCTATTTCATGTTTCAAGAAATGAAAACCATGTTTAGATGACAAAGAAAATTTAAAAAAATGCTTTTGCTTCTTATACTCGTCACAATGACCAAGGAAGAGCAACTACAGCATTTCAAGTTTGCAGTTTTAATGAGAGAGAATGATAAGAGAGTCCAATTACAAATATCTGGCACAGTGACAGGACAGCGGGTTTGGTAACATTGTTCATGCTTTTAGATAAACTTCATATCGCGATAGAATGGCAGAATGACTTTGAATGACGTGACATCTACTTGAAAGAATGACAATCTTTATACAGCCATATAAATATAAGATTTGCCAGAGCTTCTCCACTGAACTGCTTCCTCTGGGAATGCTAAAATCAGGGCAGTGTTTTTTACCTGTAGTCCGATCAGGCAACAAAATTTCTGTTTGGACTACCAAAATCAGCTTTGGTGGTCATCCAGTTGTTTACATTAAATTCAGATTGTATAAAAATACCCCCAAAATAGGTAACATTATAAATTGGTATAACCCTATTTCACTTTGGAGATACTGGCATAACACAAACTAATCATAGGCCTATGAATCGACTGAAGAGGAGTGTTACTTGTCGAAAGTTTTGTGTTCTATTCACAAAACCTACAAATTCTCTCCTACAGTGAACATAATGGTCATTCTTTGTTATTTTGCCTACATTTTTTGTTATTTTAGTCCAAGGGACAACCAGAAAACTTTTAAAAAATGTTATTATGCTACACGTTTTCCGACAACCAACTTTGCTGTTCGGACAACCAGAAAAAAAATCCTTCAGAATTTTGCCCTGCTATGATCTATGCTTACCTATCGGCAGTGAATACCTTGATAGAGTTATTCTGCCATGCTACTGCACACTTGTTAGTATGTGGATGCCAGGCAAAGGCACGAATCTCTGATTCATCCCAGTCTCTCACAACACTGAATTCAGATATCAGCTCGTGTCTGGACAACTGTCGACAAGAACATATATACATATGCAGACATCAACAATTGCCAAAATAAATGGCTGAAATAAAGTCTGTTACTTAATTAATAATTGACAAACAATTACAAATAAACCTTCCATGGCAGATTAAGCATCAATGTCGTTTTGTCTTGCTAATATATGAATCATAGTAAATATGTTGTGGTTAAAGGGAATGAAGACTGGTGCACAAAGAAACTTGTGATGCCGGTAATCTGACCTAGTTTCGAATGAGGTGTTAGACACCACCATCGATCCCAGAAAATACACACACAGCTTGAACCGTTGGTAATTAGACACTAGTGTACAGTCAATACATACAGCTACGGTCAATTCCCTCAACACAGTGTACATAGCAGAGATGGACATCTCAGGTCTAGATAAAAGATAACAAGGTATCACGTTTTATTACTGTCTGCATTTTGTAGCGACAAGAAGAAAACTTCACTTGCAAGCGACAGAAAGTAAACTTTCATCAGAGGGCAGCACGCTGTTTGGGGCGAGTCTTCAATGCCTTTAATAGGGAAGTGCACCTTGTATTGATGTAAGTAGAGAAAAAAAATAAAGGTTAAACCTACTGTCATGTGAGGATATATAGAACCCTGGAGTGTGGAAGCAGCTCGGACTGCTGTGAGACAGCCGTACGCCATACTGGAAACCAGCCAAGGAACTGAAGGGGGGAAAAGAAAGAAAGAAAAAACATGAAAATATAAGAAAATACAAAATTAGATGAAAATAAAACTGTTGGAGATTTGGTGGTTTATTACAAACATCTGACAGAATACATTCAACATGTTAAATTTGTTTGATGGGGAGCATGCCCTTTAACATGTCTAGATCAATATTTATAAATATGCCTTAACAAGTTGTAATTCATGGCAGCATGATTTTAATGAAGGGACGTTATTACACCAGTGTCAGGGGAGCAGTGATCTGAGAAACAATTACACCCAAATCTAGTGAACCCTTTAACTTACCATCTGACCTCTCTTCTGCCATTTCTTCTAACATTCCACTCACTCCATTTTCATTGCACGAGTACCAAGCTCTCTTCCACAGAGGTATGTCTCCTTTATTCGGTAAAAATGCCGACTGAGCGCTCTCCTCAATGGCGAGGGAGGCCAATGTATCTGTAGATGCTTCGATGATTGGCAAGTTGATTCCCTAAAGATCGTAGGAGAAATATTCAATCGATTAATCGAATGATTGTTAGGAAAATAACGCACTGCAGGACTTCTACGGATGTTGTTGAGGACCATGGCATCCGTTCCATTATAAGCAGTCATAGTGCCTTTGAATTTAATTTGACAATGATAACTCAATGTTACCCACCAATGACACTTTCATAATCAACAGGACAAATGTTACAAAAATGTAAAAATTTATAATGATTACCTGTAAACTATTTCCTATAAGAGTTGTTGCTTCGTCTTCAGGTCTGGCTATCAAATCTCCATTTTGCTCAGCGACGGTGACGATTCCCAGTGCTGGAGGTGGGAGACTTTCTTGAAGAGAACACATTCTACTCTTCTCTTAATCTGGAAACATTACAATAAAATTAAATTTGAAAATTAAGAGACAAGCTGGTAATAAACACTGAATAGTTTGTAATATTAGTGAACTGAATTAATGAGATGGAGAACAGATCGATAACTAATTAATTAAAATAGCTTTTTAAACAACTTTTGATTCTTTGTCTGGGTGTTGAAGAAATTGAGGATTATATCAAATAATCACTACCTCATAAACCTAACATCGATTCAAAAGTCTATGAGGTTGTCTGAGTTTGATCAACTGTTAACTTATTTCCAGTAATACTCAGTAGATTAGTAACACTGGCGACCAAACACTCAAAGATGATTTAAATTTTAATGTACTGTGAGGTGATTGTCTTTCATAAACATATTTCACCTGTTACCAGACAATGACAATAATGGCTTCAGCCCTAATCCTCTGCACAGTACTCAGTAGGATAGGATTAAGTTTGTACGTACCTCTAGGCATACTATGAAAACTCATCAGCCTAAGCTAGGCATCAAAAGTTAGGCAGTACTATAGTAACATAATAATACTACTAGGCCTAATAGTATTGCAGCTTTTTTGTCACAATTCCAATGTAAGAGTTTTTGTTTTGAGTCTTTGAATGGTCTTGTATATTCAAATTATGGTTTGCTCGGGCCCAAAATAGTATTGAAGCTCCCAACATATGACCTATTTTGTGAAGCCTTGGCCTACGAAATTGGGTGCGCCTGTGAAAAGCCCATACATTAAAACTTCCAATGCAAGTACTAGTACAATACACGTATGTTGTAGGCCTATTGGGCCTAACGTTAGGTCCAAGTAATAATGTTATTTCTCTAGCCTTATCATCACGGAAGCACACTGTACACTGACAGTTACATGTAAAGTTACCACTTTGACGACTAAAGCGCATTCACTTGTGTTTCAAGGATAGCCAATTTTCCACAGTGTTAACTTGGTTTTCTTGGTTGCTGTTATTCTATTAATGTTCTTCAAAAAGATATTATCTGGGTGGAATTGGAAACTGTTTTGATGAGTATTTTGGTACCGCTTGAATTTCGGATGCGAAAAGCACAAGTGGGTGAATACCCATTATATACTCTTCATCGGTCCTGAACAACGTACATTGTTGTTTACAGTGCCTATGACCTCACCACCGCTACCTGCGAAATTTGCACTGCGGGTAACTGCATGATATCTGAAAGAACGGAGTTGGGGAGGGGTGGGGAGGGGAGAGGGAGGGGTGTTAGCGGAGATGGAGGGGTGGGGAGGGGGATAAAGAGAAGGGTTGATCAAGGGATGAAAGGAAAAATCAAAGCTAACTTGGGGAAAGGGGATGGAAAGGAGAGAGCCCACAACAAAGGTGTATGCCAGTTATTAGTATACATGTCTATTTGAGTTTGTAAGATTAACTCAATTTAACTGTGTATTTTAACTTGAACGGAAATTAGATTTTTCGTCCATATTTTTTATTTTCTGCTTAATTAGTGAAGCCTACTTCCCATACAAATTTACGTATGAAAAATGACATAAATAATCTGGCAAAAACAATAATAGTTTGATAAATAAGCTTTCTTTATTTCATATCAATTCCTCTCCAAGAGAAATGAAAACAGTTGCATATGGGGAATTTTTTTGGAAAAATAAACAATACTTACAAAGCACACTCTCCTAAATATATTTACAAGTGCTTGGAACAGGACAGTAGTCAAGCCAGGGCTGCCAGGGCACAGGGGAGGGGGGGGGGCATGCTCCCACCCATACAATCTTGCAGGTTCTATCTTTCTTCTTTAGCACAAAGATTAAGCCATTACTTCATGTGACTTACATTCCCAGTATATTTGCAAATGCAAAACGTAGATAAACGTCAATGACTAATTGCTTTTATTAATAGTTTCTTTTTATTTCAATAACTAGGTTCATAATTTGACAGAAGAGCAGTTTCCCCAAGGTGTGTGTCACATGACCAGTATAAGGCTATTCTGTTGAGCGTGGTTTTACTTATTTTGACAATGCTTGGATCATTTCATTTCAGCTGTTAACATGATTATCAATTGATTGAAACTCATGCATCGAGAAGTTTCTTCACAATTTAAAAAGAAACAAATGCAGGTTGGAAAAACTTAATTTACCAATCTTCAATCACTTGTTATTTGTAACAAAAGGCAATGATTTAATAAATGTTTTACACTTCAACATGTCTGCTATTTGATTGCTTGTTTGTATCTTACTTGCTTAATACTTGGAATGTATAGATTCACTCCTTGGTTGCTTTAGAGCTGGGGTGGGCAACCTATGCCCACGGGCCACATGCGGCCTGTGAGATGTCTCAAGAAAAAGAAAAAAATCAATCTATTTTACATCATAACAAAAAACGAGCTAACTGCTTAGAATTTATCAGCACTAATGATGCTGTCAGGTAGGCCTATTATCCCATTAAATATCAACTGTACTGTATTGACATTATGTCGTTGGTTAGGTGCTGCCAAGTCAATTTTTCACTCCTTATATCTGGTCCATTCATTCAAAAAGGTTGCCCACCCCTGCTTTAGAGGCAAACACTTGCACAAACATGCTATCAACATTACACAGATACTTTTTGCTTTTGTAAACCTGATTTTATCCGAATTTTATCTCTCAATCATTTTTCAGAAAATGTAAGGTTAAGGAATCCAAAAACACATTTTTGCAACCCTGTAGTGTTTTCAGTCTTCCAATATATTGCATCTTACTCATGAAGTGGTAATATAATGATAATAATATGAAGGGAAAAAAGACATTTGTGCACCCAGTGCATCTTATACACCAATTAATATCCTCAAAGAAGATGAGAGTAAAAAAACAGCGAGTCCAAAAACTTCAGCCTTAATTCATTCACAGATATTGCAACGATATTGTCTGTTTTTCACCATATCCAGAGACGTTTATCACTCAGAAAGCATCGAAGGATTTTTCGAATGAACTGAACTTTGAATTCTCACGAAAAGAGATGGAATTACAGTACGATCATTTCTCTCTGTCATATTACGGAGAGGGTGCATCGAAGTAGTATGTCACCTCAGTTCACATTCGTGTCCACAACCTGTAGGGCACTTGGTACTGTTGCTAAACCATTCCTTCATATGTCCTATATGACCTCCATGGGAACAACCCTGACACCATGAGTAGAGACCTTTAACAGGAAGATGGCTGTGGAAGTAAATACAAATGCGATCCTGGATTTATCAATTAATTAAAATCATCACAGAGTAACTTGCCTTCAAATCTGTGCAAGGCGGAAGGGAGGTCAGGGGAAGAATGGGGGGGGGCCAAGAACTTTAGTAGGAAGACTACTTTAAAGACTAAAGCAACACGAAAGCAAGTTTAGATCACAAAATTTGCATTATTTTACACAATTTATGCAGTCTACCAAACATGGAGTAGGAGAGGACAGAGTTTGTCTGAACTAGAGAAAGATAAAAAAATGCTTAGATCATTACCTTAGTTCAAGGAAGCAAATGAAAATTAACAACACCCTACTACGATTCCTGCGTTAAAATAAGATGAATAAGGAAGTGAAGTAGTGTACACTCCTTTTTAATTTAAAACATCATCACCCATATTAGTCTTGGGACATATGAAAGGTGAACTAGAAATTTGCAAAATATTGGCGTTTATCTTCTATTTTTTGGATATAAAACTTGACTATTCAAACCAATGTATGACATTGTTGTAGGACATTAGCATCTAGTTGTATCATGCTTATCTACCAAAAAAAAAATGCCAAAAGATACTTTTTTCTTAAAAGGACTGAAAATACCATTAATATTTCAATATCCTCCCCTCCTTTTATAACAGAAATGGCAAGTCACACAGACACCAAGTACACAAGGTAACTGAATCTAATGGAGAGAACTTTTGTAAGAGTGTGTCATATGTGTAAACTTACCAAATAGAGCATGGATTGGTGAGTTTACTACACTTAGAACAAGCCCACGCATGTTTTTCGATTCCTTTCTCACAGTTATTGCAGTTGGTATAGATAGTAGTTGATTGCTGCAATAAAAAGTGATAAAAAAAGGACATTTATTAGTAAGTCAAGTAAAGAAACTTTATTAGCCCAGTTAAGTCAAAAGTACCTTGTATACTAGAAATATGCTAGAAAGACATATAATGGCCACCCAAATTCATACATTCACCAAAACAATTTACCACCAACCACAAATCAAATTCTACAAACAACTTTTACCAAATCTACCAAGTGTGATGCAAACTAGATTAAAAATTGATTAAAAAACTATGTGCACTTCACGATTTGCACTTCTCAATTGAAATATTACATGCACTTCTCCATTTGCACTTCTCGATTGAAATATTACGTGCACTTCTCCATTTGCACTTCTATTACGTGCACTTCTCCATTTGCACTTCTCAATTTGAATATTACAACACTTCTCCATTTGCACTTCTCGATTGAAATATTACGTGCACTTCTCCATTTGCACTTCTCGATTGAAATATTACGTGCACTTCTCCATTTGCACTTCTCGATTGAAATATTACGTGCACTTCTCCATTTGCACTTCTAGCTTGAAATATTACGTGCACTTCTCCATTTGCACTTCTCCATTGTAATATTATGTGCACTTCTCCATTTGCACTTCTCGATTGAAATATTACGTGCACTTCTCCATTTGCACTTCTCGATTGAAATATTACGTGCACTTCTCCATTTGCACTTCTCGATTGAAATATTACGTGCACTTCTCCATTTGCACTTCTCGATTGAAATATTACGTGCACTTCTCCATTTGCCCTTCTCCATTGAAATATTACGTGCACTTCTCCATTTGCACTTCTCGATTGAAATATTACATGCACTTCTCCATTTGCACTTCTCGATTTAAATATTACCTGCACTTCCCCATTTGCACTTCTCAGGTAAAATATTACATGCACTTCTCGATTTGCACTTCTCAATTTAAATATTACATGCACTTCTTCATTTGCACTTCTCAATTTACAAATTATGTGCACTTCTTCATTTGCACTTCTAGATCTAATTATAACATGCACTTCTTGATACTTTTTTTCATCAAATGATGGGCTATGAGGCGAGTCATGAATGATTTGGCAGGATCTTTTCTTAAAATTTCATTGACCAGACAATTTTCTATATTTTGTTAGTATTAATCAACATGTGAATTATAAATTGGAAAACAGTTTATATCCTTTACACATTTTACTTCATTATTTGAAAGCAAACTTGCCAAGCTAATGAACTACATTGTAATAGAATTTTTTTTTTGGTATTCAATAGCTTAGAAATCAGTTCATTAAAATTAATCCAAATATCTGCTTACACTTCAGATGGTATGTTATAACTATACTAAAGAAATTGGCAGGATAACAGACAGGGAACACTGTTGGATCTGAACTATGATGGCAAAGACTAAAGGGCAGTTAACACAGACAGACTGACTGACAGACAGACACACAGACACAGACGGATAGCTTCATTCACCTGATTCAACATTTGGATGTTAGGATGGTCGCTACATTTAATGACTTCATTGGCGAGCGTCCATAGTTTGAATCTATTCAGTAATTCTAGAGAAAAAAATACAAAAAAAATGAAGCAAAATAAATTCAAATTGGCAAAGAATTTTTCTGTTAGTGTCACAGTGTTAGTTTCATAACTGCATAAAGGTACAGGGATTCTTCCCTGTGACATCTTTACATTTTTGCAGGCGCTCAGCAAGAGCTTGGATATGTGGGGCAGTTGAGGGGGGGAGGAATCAATGGTCGCCTGATGCCCTTCCTGGGCTGGGCAGGTGTATAAGGAGAGGGGTCTAAGGGGGGTGGTGTCACCTCCTGCTTGAAACACTTTTATTCCAGTAAGGGGTCCTAGATGGCAAACTGGTGTAATCAAATTCATCAATTAATATTAAAGTGTGTAGGCAAAGTTTAAATGACACCAGTGTAAACGAATTTGTGTGCATGTATTGGAAGAGAGCAATATTTCTTTTTGTGGGGGGAGCATGTCCCCCCCCCCCCCATATCCCTGTGGCTATGCCCATGCATCTTTGAGAACCACAATACAACAGAGAAGGAAGGAATGGCGATGTTATGTACATGTTATGTACAGTATACTATTTGACCATGTTAACACTGAGACTGTCAACTAATGGGTCTCTTCTGGTTCTGTTATCACTGCACATATTAGTCAACAACAATAATACTTATGATTTGATCAAGTACATCACATTAAAAAATACTACCAGTTGATGACAGATCTTGTGTGATTTAAAAGTGAGAGAGATATTTTTCATTTATTTATTTTTATTTGTTTATTACTACATATATGATGATCGTATAATTCATTGCAAATATCAACCAGAATGTCAGAAATTAATTGGGTGTGGTATGACTCACCGATGTACGAAATAAACCAATGTTCTATTGTTTCTGACGGTATTTCCCCTTTGATTTTATCGCCAAGTACAATGTACGCTGAAACGGACATCTGCACATCTCCCTGAGAACAAAATCAACAAAGAAATCCATGCAAAAAGTCACAAACTGAAACTGGCAGTTATTTGCGCAGCACCCCACAGCAAATAAAGAAATTCATGAAAACGTCACACCGTAAATAAACGTAGGCAAATAAAGAGAACACATGCTATATTGACATGGGGTTTATATGAAAGTAGTTAAAGACCAAATACGGCTGTGTGCATTATGGTAATGCCATATAGAACCATCAAACGGATTCAAAAGTGACTTAGTCTTCCATATAGATATCATCAAAATATGAGCTCACACCTCTTTTATTGCAGCATTAGGCTGTACGTAATACACAACTTATATAATACATGTGCTGTTTCCTACCAACTGTTTCCTATCTAAAAGTAATCTATTAGACGTTTAGGCCTATACCATGTATGAATACACTGATGATATTTACATGGGTGTATGAGTATATATGTATGTATATGCATATACTTATATATATATATATATATATATATATGCGTGGTTGTAAAATGTATTCAATTGTGTATGTATTCATGTGTATATTATTTATGTATTGTGGGTGGAGGGGTGGGTGGGTTATACGTATTGGGTTGGTGTGTGGGTGGATATAAGTGTTACTGTTTTCTTGTATTGTTTTCTCTTTTTACTTATGAGAGCGCTCTACTAGACAAGCCCTCTGGATTTTTGGAGTGCTTCCTTTCACAATTTTCCCTGTTGTTGATATGTTTTGTCACTTAGTTAACTTCACTGTATTTATATTGTGAAGAAACAAATAAATGAATGATGTATGAAGGAATGAATGAATGAATGAATGAATGAATGAATGAATGAATGAATGAATGAATGAATGAATGAATGATGTGATGAAGGAATGTGTATAAAGCTACAACCGTTTTGGTAGCTTTGTTTAGTTATTACGTACTGCATCAGCATAGTAGGCCAACATCTCCTTAATGAGGGGTCTGTACTTAATGCTGAGGTTGAATTCAGATCTGTGTTTGGTTATCGCCTGGTCTATCGCATGAGAGGCTAACAGAGGATGGTTGTGGGATGCCTGCAGGTTTTGGTCAAGTTCAGGTTTCCTATGAAGAAAGAAGAGAAATTTAAAAGCATTTCTAAGGGAAGAGCTAAATATCAGCAGTAATAATGGAGGGGATAGCTATCCCCCTCACCACTGCCCCATTTGTAAAAAAGATATGTATTACTTGAATAATATTCCAATATGCAATTTGCCATTTCATGACATGAAGTTTTAACAAAACATAATGATCTAATGTTACCATTTAATAAAGAGAAAAATAAATTCCTTCCCCCCCCCCATCCCTACCCCCTACAAACAAATATGAGTGAAAACAACAAAATGGCCTTCAAAATTTTGGCACATTAAAGTGATAACTGCCCTTCTTACTAATTTTGTGTATGTAAAATATAAAGTATCTAGAACTTTTAACCCAAAAGAAAAATTGACCGAATTCACCAGCTTTTTTGGTAAAGTTAGGGTGTCAGAGGTGTTAAGACATTAATTCAGTTACATTAATAAACATTCGAATGAGCCCATGGAGGGAATTGGAATTCCTACATCTGGAGTGACTTTTAGTTACTTTGTAGGTGATACTGACATCACAATACATAAGCTATTGCCTACATGATGAGATTAAACTATTAACTATACTATTAACTATATCTTCATTGAATCTGGAATTACTGTACAGGAATATGCTAGGTTTGCTTCAGTTGCTCCAAAGGTGATGAGGAGTCACAAAATAACACCAAAATGATCACAAAAGTAAAAATTTGTTTAATACCTAGTAATTTATCCAAAATATCAACTTACGGTGGAGGAGTGCTAGGTCTGCTTCGATCGTGTAATGTATCTGGCGTGGGCGGTCTGAATAATTGAAAGAGATGTCGAAAAGTACAAAATTTTATTTCCCAGAAAAGGTAGGAGAAAAACTTAAAGGAGAAACTCTGCTAAACTCTACATTAAAAACATATATATATACGATAGAGTCCTGAAATATTAATCGTTTGTGGACCGATAATTGTGGACCGATAATTATGGACCGATTTGTGGACTGATGATGATTATCACCCATCAACTGATTATTTCAAGTTCCTGCCTTCAGGCAAAAGAATGCGTACTTTTAAGGGTTCTAAAAGATTAACTGACAGTTTTTATCTTTCTGCTGTGAAGATTTTCAATGCACACCAAAACCGTTAAACAATTTTATACTTTGTAGACTTTATATTGGATATGAGGGCATTTATACATTTTTGTACGCTTTAATATTTTGTAGGTACATTTTATATTTTGTTCATCTTTATATTTTATAGGAGCGTTTTCATATCTATGTATATTATTATACGTCTTATATGTTGTTTTACAATTTTTAATGTTTTGAGCTCTTGTTATCAACCAATTACCATTGTATTTTTATATGATTGGCTGAATAAATATCTATCTATTGATACGGATAAGAATGAGTTACCTGTCCGTTATCTCGTGTCGGTGGGAGAAACCCTCGGTGGGTAGATGCCAGTTCTCGTTAGCAGCGTTCTCCCACCAATTGTACTCCCCTACGTAGTTCTCTTCGTCTTCTATGGTGAAGGGGTTTTCGATGGGGTCCATTTCAGCCAACATCTTATTCCTCCGTTTGTTCTTGTCAAGCTCGCTGTCCGATTCTTCGTCGGTTACCCCGGTGGTGGAGTCGGGGGCATGGCTCACCTCCGTGGGTGGATTCTGGTCCATAGGTCCTTCTCTGTGGATGTTGGCAGAATCTGCGTGGCAGGAGAAAGAAGTTAGTTACAATGAAGACATGCATCTGTGTTCGTTAGGAAAACGGACATCTGTAGTATATATAGGAAATCACATGATATGTGTAATGAAGCAAAAAATATTTGTGTTTACATAGCAAAACAGATATCTGTATCACGTAGTTTGTTTAAACAAGAATACATACATGTGTTATGTAGCAAAAACAAATTTGTGTTATGTAGAAAAACAGACATCTGTATTATGGAAGAAAACAGACATCTGTATTACGTAGGAAAACAAATATGTGTTTATACATAGTAAACCAGATATCTGTATTATGGAAGAAAACAGACATTTATCTTACATATGAAAACAAATAGAGTGTTTATACATAGTAAACTGGACATTTTGTGTTATATAGGAAAACAGACATCTGTATTATTGACAAAAACAGACATTTGTATTACATAGGAAATCAAATACTTGTTTATACATAGTAAAACAGATATCTGTGTTATGCAGGAAAACAGACAAAATATAGAGAGAAGCAGCTTTATAGAAGAGAGTCGTTATATGTAGTACAATGAAAACAGATCATGAAGAGTTACATTGGATCAAACAAACAGACATTATATAGTAGCAAAAGACATCTGTGTTACATAGGAAAACAGAACAGATCTTCATATTATAGAGGAAAATAGACATCTGTATTAATAGGAAAACAGACATATGTAGTACAATGAAAACAGAAAAGGGTTGCAATGGATCAAACAAAAACGAGTGTTTATCAAAACCCAGACCAGACCAGACAGTATGTTATAATCAAAAACAGTTAACTGATTCTTCAAGGGCAATGAAATCCTCACTATGTTTCATTTCCTATCTTTGCAAGTTGGTCTCTGTGAGAAGTAAATCAACTCTGTAGCTCTACCTATTAAAAACTGCTCTACAATCTGTTTACTAATACATCTCTGCAGGCAAGTTAAAGCCTTACCTCTGTCGACCTCTGTGCTCATCTGTGATGATGGTACCTCGGCACTCCCTCCTGAGCTCTGTTTGCTGTAAACCTTTGGCATCAGCTGTGAGACATCCACGAAAAACAATCTCAGTAAATGCCAAGTTTGGGCGACCTGAAAACCAAGAAAATGAATTTTTCACCATTTTAGTTGGGTTCTTTCTTGGGAATTTTCAATGGTGGAAATACACAAAATGAGTATACCTGATGTCTTCCTAGTAGCCCTTCAGCAATCTTGGCTTTTTTTTCGCAGAATTCTCCAAATGGCATGCCAGTACGCGCTCAAATTAGCAAGTGCACTTCGGCATGTCCGCTTCAAGTTCTTTGAGGTGCCATGCGTATACTCCTCAGTTAGTGGCTTTGCAAAAAACCTTATTCATTCACGCAGATAATTAGGTCAATGGACAGGTGTGTGTGAGTTCTGTGGTGATGTACATGTATTATCACACGCAGTAAGATAATTGTTTGTATCAACCAGACAATCACCCAGCATCTGTTTACAGAGTGTGAAGCCATTATACCTTATGACTGGTTCAACAGGAAATCAATCCTTAGGAAAGAACAATCATGTGACACCTGAGTTTTCACCATGTTAGATGGGTTCTTTCTTGGGTATTGCTAATTGGGGAGTACACAAAATGAGTATACCTGATGTCTTCCTAGCCCTTCGGCAATCTTGGCATTTTCTTCGCAGAGTTCTCCAAATGGTTTTCCAGTCAGTTGATATTCTTTAGCAGATGCACAGAACCATTCTGAAAACTGACATTAGTAAAAAAAAAAAAAATTTACTCAAATTGTGAAAAAAATAACATGTCAATTGTACATGAAACCACTGGATGTAGTAAAAGAAATATAAATCGAAATATGCAAATATGAAATATAAATGGATAAACAATGTGTGATGTAAAAACTCTGTACTTTGACAGACTAAGTAAAGTACTCCTGCATCACAAACAAACTGTCCGAGAACCAAATATTTGCTTTGTTGTGGCATTCCTTTTCCATCTCGGCACTGTCATTCCTTGCCACGCCACCAAACAGCCAAAAAATAAGTCTAACTAGACCAGAGTTGGGGTTAATATTATATACCTACTCTGTCTTGCTGCAGTTCATAGTAGACCAATGTACTTAATATATCACACATGGATATGCAACATATTCCTATTATAGGGGATATACTCACTATGTCTTATATTCAGTTCATAGTATTCCAATGAACTACTAAGTACACTAGAGAGGGATATGCAACATATTGCATTTATAGAGGATATATCCACTCAATCTTGCTTCAGTTCATAGTTTACCAATGTACTTAATATATCACACAGGGATATGCAACATATTCCTATTGTATGGGATATACTCACTCTGTCTTAATTCAGTTCATAGTATTCCAAAGAACTACTAAGTACACTAGAGAGGGATATGCAACACATCGCTTTTATTGAGGATACATCCACTCTGTCTTGCTTCATAGTATACCAAGGTACTTAATATATCACACAGGGATATGCAACATATTCCTATTATATGGGATATACCCACTCTGTCTTAATTCAGTTCATTAGTATTCCAATGAACTAGTAAGTGCACTAGAGAGGGATATGCAACATATCGCTTTTATAGAGGATATATCCACTCTGTCTTGCTTCATAGTGTACCAATGTGTTTATCATATCACACAGGGATATGCAACATATTCCTATAATAGGGGATATACTCACTCTGTCTTAATTCAGTTCATTGTATTCCAATGAACTACTAAGTACACTAGAGAGGGATATGCAACATATCCCTTTTATAGAGGATATATCCACTCTGTCTTGCTTCATAGTATACCAAGGTACTTAATATATCACACAGGGATATGCAACATATTCCTATTATAGGGGATACACACATTAACTCAGTCTAGTTTCATATCACACAGTGATACACAACCTTTATAGGGGATATACTCTGCTCCAGTTCACAGTATACCAGAGACAGGTATGTGCAACCTATAACTTTCATAGGGGATATACTCACTTGCTCAGTTCATAGTATACCAGTGAAATAAGTATATCACACAGGGATATGCAACCTTTATAGGGGATATACTCTGCTCCAGTTCATAGTGTACCAGAGACAGGTATGTGCAACCTATCCCTTTCATAGGGGATATAATAACTCTGTCTTCCTTCAGTTCATAGTATACCAGTGAACTAAGTATATCACACAGGGATACGCAACCTTTGTAGGGGATATACTCTGCTCTAGTTCACAGTACACCAGAGAGGTATTTGCAACCTATCCCTTACATAGGGGATATACTCACTCTGTCTTCCTTCAGTTCATAGTACAACAACGTACTTTCATAAGCGGGGAAGGAATCGGTGGTGCGGTCCGTCCGACGGAAGAACATCGGGCGCTTAACCGATGTAATGTCGTTCGATATAGAGCCTCTCTGATGGGTGTTCTTCCCGGACAGAGCTGATGTGTGGAAGATATCACCATGGAGACTCATGGACAGGCCGACCGGGTTCTGTAAAGGTAACATAAAAATTTAAAATTAGAGGTTAAAAATTTTTCATAACTGTTTTTTTTTAGCTAAATAAAAAAAAAACTAAAAAAAGGGAAGGAAGTAAACTTACTGAAGTCTCTGCTGGTTTCTTGGCATCCTTAAAAACATGTTGGAAGATGTTACCATCTTTACCAGAGGTAAGAAAGACATTCTGGTCATACCATTCGATACCTGCAACGACAACAAAAAAAAACAGGGGGAAAATGGACAAGCACATCAGAAAGCAAAAAACTGGGAAGTTTATAAACAAATCTGCAAAGAGTTAAGAACTGCAAGCAATCTTCATTTTCCCCAAAACACTGTGACAATTGATCTCTGTCTTTTTCTTATATCACATCACATCATATCACAGTACATCATATCACAGAACATCATATAGAAACCACCCACATAAACATATAAACCCACATCAAACAGCTCAATCTCTAGGATGCACAAGGCCCTCAAAGCATTTCTCCAACATCAAATATTCAATATCAATATATATAAATATCAGAGTAGGATGTATGAAAAATATGAAAACAATTTATTCGATGGCAAAAGATTCCAGCGAGAAAGAAGAAACTGCTTACCTACCGTTGCCAATGTA
The DNA here is from genome assembly GCA_000934455.1 of Apostichopus parvimensis. Lineage (NCBI taxonomy): Eukaryota > Metazoa > Echinodermata > Holothuroidea > Aspidochirotida > Stichopodidae > Apostichopus > Apostichopus parvimensis. The sequence goes on along the minus strand of KN888870.1, from coordinate 9,252 downwards.
CACAAAGCTGAAGGCAGTGATGCGGTTGGAGTCCACAATCACAAAGGCGTTATGTCATGGGGGTGGGGCTAGGGGGGTGGGTCAATTTAAACAAAGTGAAGTCACCCTATATAAACATCTCAAACAGCCTACCAAGTAGCCATTCACACTACTTAGTCCCCACAAAGCACCTTGTTAGTACCAGTTACACTACATTGACCTCTATAAACAACATGCCCATTAACAATTTACCATAACACTATCAAAACACTGTACCAGGAACCAGTTAACTTTGAGCAAATTAAAACACTCCTTTTGGTAAATATAAATCATTCTATTGATGAGAGAACGAACATCTCTCAAAGCAAGCTCATACCTGTTGGGGCTTCCTTGTGTTCTTCGAATACTGCAAATGGTACATAAGGCCTCCTCACGTCCCAAACAGACACTGCATTGTCGTCCACCTGAGAGCAGCTAGCGATGTGGTACTTCCTCTGAGGGCGCCATTTCACTTTACGGACCGACTGGATGTGGTACAGTGTGTAGTCTATGCGTAACCGCCATTCGTGGGATTCCCAGTGCCATATCTACAAGTTAATAGATTGTATTGTAAATGGTGAGGTGGAATATGAAGTGTGCAATGCCGGGTTCTTATTGGAAAAGAAACATTTTGATTCGTGATCAGTAGGGAGAGTTTGTTGTAAACTTTTGAGGAACAGAATAAATGAAAGTTACTTTATTACAAACCTTTCACTATAATCCTTACATTCTGAGGCAAAAATACCCCTTCCACCTGCCCCTTAACCCATGTAAATTTCATCATATTTCCCCAAACAGGCTAGAAAGAACAGGAATAGTTGGCTATGGTCACACTTTCACTACCTTCCTATTAATGATCACATCTTAACCCTTTTAATCATTCCAAAAAAAATTGAGTCGTGGAAACTACAGGAAAGTCATTTTTAAAGTTATAGAACTAGTTAAGTTGGAGTCAATGCTGATGGAATTTTAATGTTTACCTTGATCGTCTTATCTCTCCCTGAAGTTGCCAGCCACTGCCTCTCATCTGGATGCCAGTCCAGGCTGAAGACAATCTCTTGATGAACCAACTCTTGCAGAAGGACTCGATCGCTACGACGGTAGTCCCAGAACTGTTTTCAAATATACATACATATTGTTTATACATACATATTGTTTATAAAATGTTCTTAATTCTCAATCAATGTGCAATTTCGTTGTTAAAGTGATATTCCAGTGGCATAGGTTGATCCTTGCTAAAAGAATAATTGTGGGAGCTTTTTCTACACCACTAAAAGAAATAACATCCTGATTTCTGGATACAAATATGGATTTTTTATTTTGTTTTGAAGAAAGGTTTAGGTATTTTCTGGCAACAGCAAAGGTAGTGTTTTCATACGTTAAAGCATCCCAGTTTTGAAGAAGAAAATTACATTTTGTAGGAAAATAATGAATCAAGTTTGTCACTGTGTGACTATCACATCACATCTATTTGCTTCAAGTTCAGTTAAGGTAGAAAGTGTCACAATTTCAATTATCAATATTTCATTTATAATTGGTTGCAAATTTCACCAGGAGTATGTCTTTTTCTTTCATTTTAATAGTCAAAAATAAACATTCCTCTGAAGTATCCTTCATGTATACCCACTGACCTGTACATATCCATTATCGGTAGCTGCAGCAAACATGAATAATTGATGTGGGTTGAACTGTATGTCACGAATACTACCGGAGGAGCTGCCATTGGCCGGAAACGTCATGTCACATTTCTCATTTCGGATATCCTGTCGAGACAGAAAATGACATTTTTTTTTCCACGTTATGTTTACATAAACTCGGCAAATTGTCGCGCTACAAGGCAGGGTTTTCGTTAGTAGCCAGGACCCGGGTCAAATGACCCGCCTACTGCACGTACATGACCCGGCTACTTTGCGACGCTCAGTAAAAAAAAAAAAAATTACGAAAAAATTACGAAAAAATCGAGAGGAATAAATACCCACAACCAGGTCAAAAAAAAGAAAAATAGGACAGAAGAAAGGGGTGATTGGGAGGGGCCAATATCATTGACCAAACAGCTGTATATTGCACCATTTTGCATCTAGAGACTTTTTAAATTGCAATTTTCCAGCAAAGGGGAGGGGGGCACCCCCTCCCGTTAGACCCCTCCCCCATGTCCACATACAGACAGTCCCGCCTACTTTTCAACTTGACCCACCTACTACATTTCTTAACAAAAACCCTGCAAGGACGTGTGTAATCATATTTGAGATCAATATCGGTCACACAACCAGAATCTTGACATAAAACACATCTATTGAAAGATATGAATACAAGAATCCTTCCAAACAGTTGAATTATTTGACTTACAAAATATTTGATAGCACCTCCACTGGAGCCACTCAATAGCATGTACCACTCGCTTGGATGAAAACAAACTTTGTTGACAGTTCTTTTGTTATCGGTGAAAACCTTGTCCATTTTGTTACCCCTCTGGATGTTAAGGTTCCAAGTGACAACCGCACCATTGGTAGCCCCCGTAGCGAGGAGCTCATCTGGAAACGAGCAAATAGTCAGAAAATATGTCACATTTATGCCAAACAATGTCTTTGTTGTTAGAGATTTTCTGTCTCGATTATTATTCAAGTAGTTGAGCCAAGCATGCTAAATATTCAATGTTTCATACTTTTTATCTGTATCGACAACTATCAAGACGAGAATCTTTCCCACAGCTCATGAATCGCTCGTTTAAAATTTAGCAATTTTTTCAGGTGAGCCGTTTAATCATTTATCCTTGTAAACCCATTAAACAACCACTATTGTGGGTGTTTGAGGCAACCGATTTGCCTAATTTCTGCAAAGCCTATAATCATTCACAAGAAAATATCCAAAAGTCATATCTGTATTAAAAAAAACAGAATCACAAATTTTTCATAGAAAATTTCAAATGGAGAAATTTAAAATAGATACACATTCTCTATGTGATGATGTTTGAATGTAAGTCTGTGATAAAGTGGGTTGAACAATCCCTCTGTTTGCACAGAATTTCCTGTCAAATAGGTTTCTATACTTTTACTTAGTATTCTAATGGAGTTTCTGTAATAAGCATTATGGACACTTTTGGGAAAATTTGAAACTGAAAAATATAAAATTAAACCAAGGAACCACAGTGGTTCATCATAAAGACAAATAATCGCTATCTAAGTTAATAATCTGTTCAGTTGTGTCACAATATCACAGTGCAATACTTATGTCAAGGATGTTATTACATAAGGAAATGTTACTTTTTATGAAAGGGATTACTTTATATAGCAACTCATAGGAATATAATGTTTTCAATCTTTAATGTTATGTAAAATAGTCAGTGTATGCCAGCATTGCTGTTGCATAAAAAAAGTCCTAACACACATTCATTGCATAGTTGTTATACAATTAATCATAATGGATATAGGCAGCAAATGTGGATATAATTTCAACTTAACTGGGGGAAGGAATCAACAGTTCAGGCGCGTAGCCAAGGGGGGAGGGGGGAGCATATTTTTTTTGTACGTTTTTATGATATTGCTAGTAATTTTAAAATAGAAAATGCTTAGATGCAACTTGCAAGGCCTAGGAAGTGCCATTTCCAGCGATCTGGGAGGCATTTTTGGCCAACATTTGCCTATAGGTTCGCCCCTCCCTTGGCAAATTCCTCGCTACGCGCCTGCAACAGTTGTGCAAGTTGTTCAACAAAATTTGAAGCAACTTCATGAATTAACCATAGAAAATACTGTTTGTTTGTTTTTTATTTGGTTTGCTCTCGTTAGCTCAAATGGCATTTAAGTTGATCAATTTAAGTGCAAATAACCCATTCAATGTAAATCCAAGTGTCTTCCCACAGTTACTAATGACTGACAGCCAGTTTATCATCAACTTTATAAACATCAAATATTTCTACAAAACAAGTCTTACCTTTGACAGGATTCCATACAACATCATTGCAACTATAGTTCAGATTGATGCGTCCGACTCTCAAATCCTGTTGCTCGCGAAAAGAGCCCTCTTCAATGCTATAAACTTTGAACACTTAAAGAGATCAAGGAAAGATAATAGTCCAGTAAAGCATCGGTAAAGCATCTGGTTAACTCATAGACCACCTTCTACAATTTGCTTTTGAAAGCTAGCATACCACTGATTATTATTTTTTTGAGGGGGGAAGGCAAATGACTGTGTTGCACTTCAAAACAAGACTAACAACCCACAGGATCAAGATGGAGAGAATAATAAAATAAACAGGACTACCATAATTCTGATGGCACCTTAAAATTAAACATAAAAGTGACAATAAAAGAGTCTAGAACAACATTCCATTGAAGATCAAACTTGCTCTATTCCAAAAAATCTTGCTAGACATTTCAATCTACTAGCAAATTTTATTTCTAATTAAGATCTATATATAAAGACAAACTTTTTTAAATTTTTTTTTATTTTATTATTTTATTTAGTCGTTGATCGAGCTGTTCGTTAGATGAATGTAAATGGTACTTTCATATGTCCAACAAGAAAATTTGTTATATTTAAAACCACTGTACTGAAATCTTCCCTGTGATGTTTAATCTAGCTAGCTTGTGCATGCCAGAGTAAAGCTCACCCAATCTGCCAGCTGCAGCCACCAGAGTCTTATCCCTGTTAGTAGAGATGGCGTTGATACCACTATCTACTTGGACACTCGTCGTTGTCATGGTGATTTAAAAGTGTCAGAAACTGAAATGAAATCAAATTCACAACTTAGACTTATAAATAGTGCACTGAAATCAAAATATACCCTGGGTGGTAGGAATGTGAGGAAAAAATCCATATTAAATAAACTTCAAATTAAGTTATTTCCTGTAGGTTCTTGTCAGCATGTGAAGAAACAATTTTTTATGCATGTCAATCGTGTTAAACATATTAAAGCCTTTCCTACAGTTTTGTTATCTTTTTATATTAACCTAGCCAGGAAATGAGACAAGACTCAAAAGAATTAAAGAAAAATGCACAATACTTACTGCTTCTAAGTTAAACTGTTATTTTTTTAAACTGCAGAGTGAACTAATTTCCTGACATTCAGTTTTCTGCTTCGCATTCTATCCCTTCCTAACAGAAAATGTGTAGTATTTACCACAAAACTCAGCAACTGTATACAGGCAAGATAGTCAGGTAAATATACACCATCACCATGCCTATCTTCTGATTAATATTGTACTATTTTATAGCAATAAGTAGGCCTACTACTTGTAGTACAAGCGGGCCCTTATTTTCCCAACAATCGGCAAAGTAAGCTGTAATTGAGCACTACCCCCCGCCCCCCCCCCACCCACCAAAAAAATAATAAGTACTAGCCTAGCATCCACCATTTCTTCTCGTACAATCAGTTTAATGCCTCCTAGCATTAGGCATATGGCAAAATGTGTAACTTGGCATAACAAATGCAATTATACTATATAGCCTAGCCTAGGTCTAAAGTTACGCTAGGCCTGAATCCAGGTTAGTAAACAATGGTGTCTATTCTATAAAGCCTATGTCTCTTTATAACAGTCTTTGATTAGCCTAGTATAAACTTCTTAATGTTATAGGCATGATACAATTGCAAATACGTTTGGAACTTGGGCTTGTTGATAGGCTAACTTCGTATCAGGCTAGTCCTTGGCTCGATCAATGTGAAGGAAAGTTTTCGCAAAACTGGACCAAACATCAAAGACAACGGTGAGTCCTTTCACGGAGTTACACTACTGACCTGTGAGTTACACACGTATTACTATCAGCATTACAAGAGCTTGCATTGGAACAACTTCCTGGAAGATATACAATAAAAGTTCTTAAAGTTTCTACATATTATCTGCAAATGATATTACCTTCTTGCACTCATTATTTTCATAACTTTTAAGTACAGGTTTTCGGCTGAAGTACTAGTTAACGCTGTAGGCCTAACTTAGAATATTTCAGTTATTGGAAAAAGGTCAGTCTTGAATTTATCTGTGTAGTTGGTCGCTGTTCAGACTACGGTTCGCATTACTCCTATACAATGTCAAGCAACCAAAGTTTGCCACGCAAGATATCCTCGATCATTTCTGTGGCTAGTCTCCAAAGTTGACGACAGGCATGTCCAAAACCTGACACCTCCATTTACATCGTACCTCAGTCCAACATGGCAGTCCTTATGGAGAGCAGACGACAAGTTTCGACAGGCTGTTCTCATTTATTTCGAAATCGCTTAGGACTTCTTTGTTTACTTTTAATATGTTTATTGCAGTTTCAGAGAACTCACGCTTGGGATAACACCGATTTCGAACTGTTTGACTTGGTTGAGGAAGTCTCACAGAATTTTTACGAACTCCTTGGGTTGGATCAGGTAGGCTAAGCACAGTTTGCACTATAGCGAATTCACGATTGTGGTGTAATCTCACAAAAGTCACATATTAATTATTATAGCCTATAGGGCTAAATCCATATTAGGCATATACACGGTCATCTTTGTTCACCCAAATTTAAGCATGCTTAATTTATCAATAGAATGTGAACACTTAAACCGATCAAAATATTCCAAGATATTGAGCAATTAACTTCCTGATCTGGTCAAGTACATTACATTGAGATATTCAGATATGAAGTGGGCCTATGTAAACATTATGCCGGTAGGCCTAACCCCAAAAGTAAAGAAAGTGCTTGACTTTCCTGTAACTAGGCCTACAGTCAGTATACCACGTACGTGGTACGCACATACAGATATTGTGACCAGATTCTACTTTGACAGTCTGCCAAGTAAGCACTAAAGCTGTTCTTTTGTTTCTGACAATTGTGTATGTAGCTCCAACCTAAAATGCTTTTTACAAATTACAGTTCAATGGGCATGCATTACTATATTTCTTTGAACATGTAGTATGTCCAACATTGCAGCCCTACGTAGTTCTTGGATAAGAGATCTACTGCATCATTTGCATGATTGTTTAATACCCTAGTTATTACACATTACTATTGGTAACTTCACAAGTTAATTAAGAAAAGTTAGAGCTAATACCACTAAGCTTTGAAAATAAAGGTAAGAGAGGCAATGGTAAATAACAAATCATACACAATGATGTTTAGTATGAAGTTTTAGATAATATTTCTCCTAGATATTTATAAAACCTGGGCAAAGTAAGGGCATATACTGAATGTGCTAATCACTATGCAACAACTTAATATTTTACCTTTCTTTGATACATTTTAGAGTGCAACCCAAACTGACATAAGGAGAGCATACCGACGTTTGTCACTGCAATATCATCCCGACAAAAACAAAGAAGAAGGGGCTGAAGAAACATTCAGGAAGGTAATGCAGCCATATGAAAAAAGAAGACTTTTGTCAGTTTTTTTTTTAGTTATATAAAAGGCCATTCTCTTAAGGTACCATGATAAACGAAGCATTACTGAACAAACATTTTTTATACATAGTGATGATACCAACTTTGCGTTTGAGAAACACATGCTGCGATTTTTAATAAATACAAATCAATTCATTTAAATACTGCAGGATGGATCAATCAGTCAAATATGTATGTATGTATGTATATGTGATCTTCCCGCAAGCAAATAATTTCTCAGAAAATGCTCAATTAATTCTTTCTTTTCCTTTACCTGTTTTGTTAAAGTTAGTTGCGGTTGCAGAAGTCTTGAGAGATGAAGACACACGAAAAAGGTTTGTAACTTTAGGACAAAATTACAAACAAAGTCAAAGGATACATAATATTTGCCTCTTGTAATATTAGCTATTTGCCTATTTTTATTTATTTGATTTTGCAGTTGAAAACTGAAATAATTAATAATTACTTATTCCTGTTTACTTCTCTGATTCCCCAATATCTGCTTTTTTTTTTGGATACAAGCATTTATTTTAGTTATGAAAAGAATTTTTGGGGTTAAAAAAATTTGGATCATTGAGAATTCAACATATCAGTGGAATATTTTGTGTGAAGATGTCTAGAATAGTTGAAAGTTAAAACTATTTCATAAATTTTATAAGTTCTAGAGCTATTCATTGTTATAACTATTATAAACTTTCCCTGTTACATTTTCTTATTTCCTAGATATGATGATATTCTTATCCACGGTTTACCTGACTGGAGGCAGCCGGTCTTTTACTATCGAAGGGTCCGTAAGATGGGACTGTTGGAAGCAGGGACCCTCCTTTCCATTATCTTGACTGTTGGTCATTATATAGTCATGTGGTCAATGTACTGGGAGAGAAAGTTTGAATTGGTAAGTGAGAAAAGTGAAATATGTACCATTCCCCCCCCCCCCCCCCCACCCCCTGGTTCCTTCTGCTCTCTCCCATGATTTCCTATCAATTGCCTTGTGTTGTTTCTTAAAGAATGATCCACGATTGATTTCTTTCACTTGCGGCGGAGGGACAGACTAAAGAGGAACCGAATTGCAAGCATCATGGTGAAATTAGCATTCATTTTCTGCATTATGTTCTTGAGATTGGTTCATCTGAAGCGGATATGGTTTGTACAGTTGACTTTTGGTGCCAGAGAGTAAACTTTAAGGCATGATGTATAATCCCATTTATGCAAATTAACCAAACATATAATTTATTGTTCCTACCAAAATTTTCAATGGAATTTTCTACATTAAAATAGGTTGGGACATTGCTATTATTACTTTAGGTAAATTTGCAAATCCTGCATAATTCAATGTTGACACAATAGAAATGAAAAATTAAAGCAAAGCAAAACACTTTTGATCAAAACACCTATTTTGACATGCATGGCTGTTTGCTTCGAGTTCACATTTGGGGTAATAATGTAAAACTATCAATATCTTGAAATAGAAAGGTAGGAATTTGATTGCTTATTTCACTAGGAAATTTTCATAATGTTTCTCCTAAATATCTGTAAAAACGTATATATGTACCTCTAACATAATCCTTTATCAGACTTGTTTTTCAATTCCTTGAAGACATGCAAGCAACAAAGAAACGATATGTTTGTGGATTAAAGCCTTTCCAACATTTAAATTTTAAATTTTGTTTATAGCATGGATAGCTTATGCAGGCACATTTCCAGTCTGCAACAATAATTTGATCTACTTTACACGAACCTAGTTTTAACCTCTATGCCTTTATGATAAAGAGAAAGGATTTTTGTTGCATTCATAGTTTATTCTCTGCTTTACTTTCTAATCAGGAATCACTAATCAAGCCCAAAAAGGAGAAAAGGAATAAGAAAGTCTCGAAACTGTCCGAGGATCCTAAACCCG
>KN888869.1:26062-43698 GCA_000934455.1 Apostichopus parvimensis | reverse complement strand
GAACCTTCGGGTTGATGTTACCGGTGAGTTGTCCTATGTTTGAATGTTGCCCCAGTGATAGTACAACGTGGGAGGGGGGTTGAAAGGGGATGGAGCTTGGGGTACGGGAGAGATTGGGCGAAAGTTGGATAGAAATTCAAACATCGTTGATTCTCGCTGATATTTTCACAAATCATCAGTTATTCCTCGAATTTAAAATATACTTCGATTTATAATATAATACATTTTAATACATAAAATCTGCCTCGTCTGTTTGCTGTTCTGGTGAGACAAAGCAAACCTCAAGATGACTTTATATTATTATTATATATTCTTTAATTCCACTGACATCTTAATTAACATGCTCATTAGGCAATCAATTTGTCTTGTCTTTCCAATAGCTGCATGTGACCTTGCTCGCGTGTTTCAAACCATGCTTGCTGCCGTCCATGCATCACAAATCACCCGTCGTGGACTACACATGAACGATTATCCACCCACAGGACTGGAAGTTGTGGTTTATAGACCTCGCCGCTTCTTTCATCGATTGACCCTTGACCTCACAGGTGAGGCAACGTCCTATCAAGTTAATAAAAATACTTAAATTCTGAAGTCGTCAGTTTGTAAGAGCTATATCGCCTAAGATGACAGAAAAAAAAACGACTGATTGATTTGAGCAGATCATTACACCAACTCAATGAAATATGTTGTTATGAGTCCATAATGTAACTTCTATTTTATTTAGTTGCCTGTGACATTGCCCGGATGTTCCAGTCTCCATCTGCTGCCCTCATTTATGTAGATTACAGCAAACTTAGAGTCCTCAACATCCATGCAGAGCTCCTTGATGGCAATGATGGTGTTCAAACACAGGTGAGGACATATTTGAAATATTAGTTGTTCCTTCAATGTCTCAATACCTGTTTGCTGATGAATTTCGGAAAAGAAACTTCCGAAATAGATTCGATGTTTCTTATTCTAAATGCACTCTGAACAGGTGGGTTTAATGGAGAAAAGCTGTCGCAATTGAAAGAAATTTATTTGCTGTTGCCCTTATGGTGCGAACGATTTACAGTAAAAGCACTGCGACCGCCCATGTCAGCATGTTCATTACACAAATGTAAACAAAATAGTCTACACATGCGGCCAGATCAAGACAGCCCAATACTCGTATCGTCCACTTTTTTACAATTACATGGAGGAAACGTCTAAAAACACCTGTTTATTCATTGCAATGGAAGGAAATGACACAATTCTGCAAGCTACATTGGTAAGACCGAGACAAAGATACTACTCAAGAGAAGGGACCTATAAGACAGGCTAGCCACGAAATTGAAAGTAGTACTATGCATTACGGTCGTAAACAAAACAGAGAGATTTGATTGACGCATGATCAGTTCGGCGGGGCTTGCAAATTTCATTGAAATTTGTAGAATCTACGGACTCGTTAAAAAATCTGGCGAATTTTATTCAGCTCAATTCAACTCATGAATATTGATATTGCATAGAACGGTGTCATTTTCTCACTGAGTTTCATGTGCAGTAAGCTGGAAAGGTCGAAGTTTAAATTTGGCAAACACGTATACTGAGACTTTAAATACTCTTTCATAACACCTGCATAGAAAGAAAACACACATGAGAAGGTTATTAATATGCAACTGCGTATTCGCCAGTCGTTACCAACTGTAGTGTGGTGTTAACACAGATATTACACGACTCTTAAGCAGCCACGCAAAACAAGTCTCTCAACCGGTTATACAGTTATGTTTCATTAATTTATAACTAATATGAGTTCGCTTTTAATACTTTTCGAATAAGAAACTGGATGTCTTTCCTTCAATTGTTGACAGATTGTCGCTGATGAAACAGTTATTGTGGACAGCGAGAAACAATCTTGTGACGACATCTTTTCTCTCAGAGAAAGGTAAGACAAGACACCAGCTATTTAATGGTTGCATAATTTTACTATTTAATCGAAGAAGCAAATAGTGGGAAAACTTACTCCTTCTGAAAGGATCAAACATGGCTAGCGCCCTGTAATTATAATAGCGACGTTAAGCGGTATACCGGTGCTGTGGCCGAGTGGATAAAGGCGGTGGCATTTGAAGCAATGAGGCTTAGCAATCGAGAGGTTCCGGGTTCGATACCCGGCCGGGTCATATATTAAGGTGGCTTTTTCATCCAAGAGCAATCTACGGTTTTCCCATCTGAAATAACTTTCTAAATGGAAAAGATTCCAAATTTGAGTTAAATGTTGAATTGGAAGCCACCCGACGTGTACGTTGTAATTCATAAGCCCTTGAGGGTTTCTCCCACATCTGTGGTCGCTTAAGCGTCGTAAAATTAATTTATGATTATTATGATTATTATATTATTTATGTACTTTATAGCTGCAACCAACAGCAGACTGACGTCACTACTGGACAGGGCAATTCCCATGAAAGAAACGTTGAGAAAGAAGGTTCTGACGGTAAGCTTGAATAACTTTATTTCGTATGGTTAAAACATCACTATTATTCATGTCAATTGCTTTGTATGTTCCCGATATTTTTGTACTCTATCTTGTAGGAAGATGCATAATGTTTTAAACACAGGAATGACAAAACAAATTTATGAGAAAGGAAATTTACAAGAATATGAGCTTGTTTTGAGGCATGGAACCGTCACCAATAATTACGTTCTTCACTTCTCTAATAAATATTTCATTACTTTATAATGCGACTAAATTTTTGGACCAACAGCTTTCCTTTTTGACGAAGATATTGCCAAACTCCCTTACGTCGAACCAATGAGACCGCAGCAACTGGTCAAGTGGGAGGAGCTTAGTGACGTAACAGACCATAGCCTCGATTTAGATCAGGTATATAGACGAGAAAAACTCTACCATTATTCGAAAAAACATTTTTGTTTTTTTTCTCCGACAATACTTGTACATAATTGTTCTTATGATGGTAAGAGGTGGCGCGAATCTATGAAATTAATTAATTAGAAAATAAAATAAAAGGGAACTTTGTGTTCTTCTTGTCAAAGTAATGACGCAAGGGGATGGTAATGAACACATTTCATATTTTTCAGTACTATCATTATTTTTTATCATTTTTCTTCTATTTTTTGCCTCTTTTATATTGCAGTTAAAAATGATGACGTTTTGAATAGTTATGAATACAGTTGAATGTATGAAAAGTTAATATAATATTTGCGAACTGATCCATTCATACTTTGCAATTGAAATCTTTCTCAAAAATTTGAAATGAAAAGTTTATGTAATTTGTCTATATCAGCAGTGTGAAGGCTGGGACGTCAACGATATGTTTGCTACAAACCAGGCTGACTTTGGCTTCAAGTCAACCTTCGATGAAACCTTGTCTGAGTACACGTAAGTGGTTTTACGTCTTATATCATTTTAAACCATGATCTTGGAAACCGTTTGCTCCGCTTCGTCACAGAAAATGGAGAAAAGATTTGAAAATCAGTCTCGGTTCAATGTAATGTAAATGTAATGTAAATAAAATCTTATATAGCGCACTACGCGCGATGCATCTGTGCGCTTTACAAACAATCTAGAATATACAATGACAAAAACAGTAAATACATAAAACAGTAAATACATATAACCTATACAGATATATACAGGAATATGAGATCGAAAAACGATTTAAAGCACTGGTGAAGAGTAAAGCGATAAAACAGATTGACTACAAAATCTACAATTTGAATGCTAAAAAGTGAAAATTCTAATTGAAGCTAGAACCTAAAAACCAATGTACTATACTTATACGGACCTTATGTAGTTTCTCATCAATTCATTAACTTTCTATTCGCTCAGTACTGTTCTTGAATTTTGAATAATTGACACGGAAATTATAGTTAGTTTACAGTATGTATTATTTTTGACGATACTTATATGAAGTTCGTGGTCTTGTCTGCTTCAGGACTTTACTGGTAGAGGACGCTACACCAGATTATCAGCTCAGATGGGAGAGGGCATGTAGACTTGCTAAGGAGATCGAAGGAGAGAAAAGGGCCGAGCAAGCGAACCGGGCCAAACAACCTAAAAAGCGTAAAAAGAAAAGCCGTCGGTCAAAGAAATCAGGCTGTCCTTATTAATGAAACGAGGAGAAAACTTAAAAAAAAATGATAATAATAATTATAAAAATTGTTTTGTTCTGTATTTAATTTTTGTCTACAAAAAAAATAAATTAAAAATATATGTGTAGTTGGATTGTTTTGTCTTATTTTTTCTAACATGTACTCCGTCCAGGGAAGTATTTGCCCATTTTCAAGAATTTTCTAGCTGCTACATGCAGGAAGAAGGTTCAAGTGGTCGAGGTGGGCGGAGGCTAGGGTGAGGGATGGGAGGGGGTGGGGGTTACACTCCTTAATACTGGAATAGAATTATGATATGAGGTGGGGTATCATTGGGGCAGGAGGAGAATATTTAGAGGAGAAATGAACGGGAGGAGGGTGTGGTATTTAGAGAATGCATCCGTACTTTAACTCTGGGATACATTCTACAGAATCTCCAATGGTCCAGCTATGGTTATCCCACCCCGCCCTTCATGAACCACCCCCCCCCCACCAACCCTCAGACATCACTTGGTTCAGATGTCACGGTGACTGAAGAAAATATTCGAACCAGATCATCGACATCTATATTGCTTTGGCCGATTGATTCCATTTAGCCAGTTTAGCTGATCCTTTTCTGGTCGCATCGGGTGTGCTTTATAAGTAGTCAAAAGATATCAAAATTTGCACTAACGTGAACACTGTAAGTATACATAGCTATGGCACAACGGCTGGTTCTTCGGGTTAATGGAAAGTGCGACCTAAGGGGTCCGAAGTCCCATTTTAACCAGCTAAATTATATCCTTTGCAGTTTCGACGTCTGTAACAGGTGGCTAAAATTACAAGTTACTGGGAATCGATTTTCGGTTTCGGTTTTCCCGTCTGAAATAACTTTCTAAATTGAAAAGAATCCAAAATTGAGTTAAAAAATTTGAATTGGAAGCCACCCGACGTGTACGTTGTAATCCATAAGCCCTTGCGGGTTTCTCCCACATTTGAGGTTGCTTAAGCATCATATAATAACTGCTCATTACTAATATTAATATTATTATTATTATTCTTATATTATATTTACAAATCCATACAATTAAGGTCTGTGGTTAGCCATGTTCAATCCTAAATAGAACTTGCCCCTGTGAAACTAATATGATGACAAGGCACACTGTATTGATTAACAAGTACAATACTACAGTATTGTATGCATAGAGAGACTGTTGTACTCAGTTGTATTGCCATACAAGTGTACAGTGCTTTATATGCATAGTTATATGATAGTTTAATGCATTCCCCAACTTGGATATCCGATCTGTAAAATCCAGAAACTGGATGGTTTGTACGGTTACTTACACTCACAGGGTTTATTGTATCGTGAAAGTCCAGTAGAAATAGGGCTGTACCCAGTAAGTCACAACATTCTCTCCATCCACCCACCCCCCCTATCCACCCTCCCCATCCTGCTCCAGCTTTCCTTCAACCCTTCTCCCACGCCACTCTTTCCCCCACCCACCCACCCACCATTCCATTTCTTCTTGCTCCCTATCTCTTCTCCCACCATATCCCTCCCACCTTCCCTATCCCATCCACCCTCCCCATACTGGTCCATCTTTCCTTCAACACTAACCCACACCCTCACCCTCTTGCCCCACTCCATCTCCTCCCCCAGCCCGATCCCACCTGCATACCCCATCTCACCTGCCTACCCCATCCCACCTGCCTACCCCATCCCACCTGCCTACCTTATCCCTTTCATCTCTCCCACTCATTCCAACTGAGCATCAGTCATTTAACATTCAGTTTGAAATTGACAAAATACTCTTTTATTTCATAAGTTTTAATAGTTGCACAATTTGAAACTAAGAAGAGGTTCAAAAATTGTTGTTAATAAAAATCTTGGATGTCTAACAAACAATTTTACAGTATGACTTCTGTATTATAGAGAGCATTTATAGTTCAAATGAACTGTCCATAAATTTTTTGTTTTGTTATTAGTACCCTACCTTAGAAGTAACATCCCCAGTGCACCCTCAGATTACATTAAACTTATTTTTATATTCTCTTAATTTCCCCATGTTTGTGATATTGTACTGTAGTCCATAGTTCACAAGTTTAATGACGGCTACCTTTTGTCTGAAAATGATTTTGGAACAAAATAATCTCATGTGCTGTATTTTGCACTTAAGTGTACAGGGGGTAGGAGCCGGGTGGGGGCACTGGGGGCACGTGCCCCCCCCTCACTTTTTTCCCAAAATAGCAAATGTGCCCTACTGGCAAATAAAATGTGCCCCTTTGATGAGGAACTGTCTTTTGGATATCTTAAGCCTTTGTTAATTTTAATATTTTATTTAATTATTTATTTTTAGTCTGTACATGCTATTTTTAAAACTGCATCCCATATCTTTTTGAACTTTCAGAACTTGCAAAACTCATTTATATATAATTGTTGGCTCCTTTAAGTACCGCTTCAGCTGAAAGATCGTTCTCAACACAGCGTCTTCTAAATAATTATCTGAGAAGCACAATGTCGCAAAAGAGATACAACAGTCTGATGTTGTTGAATGTACACAAATCTAAGACCGATGATTTGGATTTAACCGAGATTGCTAAAGACTTTTGTTCAAGGAATGAACACAGGAGGAATTTTTTTGTTCTAAATTATGGATGGACAGAAGCACAGATGTAGGTTGATAGAGTCACATGCACCATAATAGTATTGATAGCATCCTAACACATATATATTTATGTGATATGGCTGGTGTGTATCGGTTTATAGCATAA
This sequence comes from Apostichopus parvimensis, assembly GCA_000934455.1. Taxonomy (NCBI): domain Eukaryota; kingdom Metazoa; phylum Echinodermata; class Holothuroidea; order Aspidochirotida; family Stichopodidae; genus Apostichopus; species Apostichopus parvimensis. The sequence goes on along the minus strand of KN888869.1, from coordinate 36,879 downwards.
CGAGTGGTGGTTGTGGAATGAGAAAGTGTCCCTCTGATGTTGTGCCCCCCCCCCCCACACACACACTTTTTGGAAGCTCACTTCCCCCCTGATCATGCACAAGACATGGTCGTATTGAACACTGGTAACCCTAACAATGCAAACCTGATGCAGCTGTTCATGAATTGTTACGTAAAGACTAAAGCTATACGTAAGTATATACAGACCAATTGTAACTGTTTTGTGTAATTGTATGATACCTCAAGGGAGTCAATTACAAACTAATATTATACATCAATAACATTAACAACACAAGCCTAATGTTTATGTTTGCTAGCTGGGTTCAAAATAGATTTCGTGGCGATTTGACGATATCTCGGATTTTCATATCACGATTTGACTATTGGACAATTAAAGTGTTTAAGATGTCGTATGTTCACTTAATTTGATAAAACTATAGCCAAACTTGTTTGAATACGATACATTTTAATACAGTGTTACAATGGTTATAATACGTGCCCAACTTTCTAACATATTAACAAAGATGTAATGCTTTCCATACAAGAATCGGGCGGAAGTTGTTTTTCTCGTTGGCTACTTGGTAGCACTATATAGTTATTAGCTAATCTGAGCTTTGCGGGAAAGAAGAGACACTTTCTCGAAAACGTAAACTTTGAACTAGTTAGGTTACTTGGTTAAATTTTTGTGAATAAAAATATATGCTGGAAATTTAGAAATGAAACGAAGCAGGTTGTTTGAATTACTCGCTGTACTTGGGTTTTGAATTTGTCACAATGTAATGGTATATATATCTTTCAAAGCCGTTAAAGAAATGACAAGGTATACAGCAAACACATAACGCCAAAGTCGCACCGGAGAAGCATGGGCGTCCAAGGTGGGGGGGGGGGTGGGGAGGCTCTCCAGAGACGTTCGAAAAGAGGAGACCGGGAGCATGCTCCCCTCCCACCTTCACCAGCCGGGGGAAAGCGTTCAGTCGGGTTTTTGTTTCAAATTCAATAGCATTTTATGGCACAACTTTGCGCTGAGACTTATTTGTAGACTTAATTTATTGTTAAATATACCTCTAAATGCACTATTTGACGTCTAAACTGTTCGCATTCAACCACGCCCTACCAAACTCAGTCGGGAGAAATTTGGAATCCCCCTCCTCCCACCCCTCTGCACCCTCCTACTTTTGAAATCATGTGCACGTCGACGAGGCTCTTCCATAGAAAATCAAAACTTTAAAGAAAGAACCAAAACCTATATGCTCTACTTCATCAAACTGACATACCGGTTCGATTTCAACTGTCAACAGGTTGATTTTTTGTTATGGGTAAACCGTCAATTCTTTGGACTGTTCAACGGTTTTTGGTTTCGATGATAATCGTAACCTATGCATTCATGCAGGCGGAGAGTGTGTGTATGTATGTATGTATGTATGTGTGTGTGTGTTAGTAAATGTTTGTAGGAAGTCAAAATTTGATCATTTTAGTAGCACTTGGTTACTAAAGATAAACAGGAGCTTTAAAGGTATTAAAAACTCGCGCACAAAGAAACGTCTAATGCCAGTAATCTGACCTAGTTTCAAATGAGGTGTAACAGAAGTGTTAGACACCACCATCGATTCCAGAAAATACACACACAGATCGGTAATTAGACACTAGTGTACAGTCAGTACATACAGCTGCAGTCAATACCCACAGCACAGTGTACAAACAATACAGCGATGGACATCTCAGGTCCAGCTAAAGATAACAAGGTATCGCGTTTCATAACTGTACTGTCTGCATTTGTAGCGACACGAACAATACGTCACTTGCAAGCAACGGAAAGTTAACTTTTTCAGAGGGCGGTGCGCAGTTTGGGGCGAGTCTTCAATGCCTTTAACAGCCCTGTAACTAATGGTTCCATTACTTGTGATCTGCTGTAGATTGTAAGGCTAATGAATTGCAGCCAACAAGCAGTTTAACATATTGCAGGATTCCTTTGTCTTTGTGAACCATTAAAACATGACAGGATAAAGCTCTGTAGACTGCTACATTAAATTCATACTTCTGTATTTTCTGTATAATAATATCAACACACACAAGATGAAAGAACCACAAGAAACACATTGCTTTGTAAGGTAAAATATATATTTCAGTCTGCAACTCTATGTTAAAACATTTGCGCTGTTTTAGCCATAAATGAACCCTAAGACTAGTTAAAGTGTTATATAGAAACTATATAATTGTTGGTTCAAAAATACCAAACAATAATTTCTTATTTTCTTTCATGATTCATTGGTAATACAGAAAACTGCCTTATTATAAGGCCACCCTGCTTGTTAGTCCCAATCTCCTGAAACAGTTGACCATGCGGTAAGTAAGTTGACCTTTCTTGACCTCAGGTTTAGAGGTAACCTACATATTAACAGTTTTATCAGAGACGGTTAAAGTGCTATATAGAAACTATATCATTGTTGGCTCAAAAATACCAAACTATAATTTCTTTCATGATTCATTGGTAATACAGAAAACTGCCTTATTATCAGGCCACCCTGCTTGTTAGTCCCAATCTCCTGAAACAGTTGACCATGCTGTAAGTAAGTTGACCTTTCTTGACCTCAGGTTTAGAGGTAACCTACATATTAACAGTTTTATCAGGGATGGCAGGCGATATCACACCATTTGGAAGTAAAGGGTCTCTTTCATCTTCTCTGCTTGAATCGGCAAACCGGACCCACGGACGTCTTCGTCTGAAAATGAAATCACATACAGCAAGATATCAAAAATTTGCTGATGATTAACTAATTCTTTCATATCTAAGCTCATCAGATATGCGAGAATCTGCAACTAATCAATCGATTTTTTTTTTTGCTTTATTGTGTCAGACATATGGTATGCTGACTACTTGATAAGTTTTCAATGTTGTTCAGGAAATTTGCCATGTTACAGTCTTTAATAGCAAAAGCCCGCAAAAAATCAAAAATTCCAGTTCATGGTTTACTGGAAGCCCATGACTGAGGGAGGGGTCAAAACGTGTGGCTGGACCAATTTTCTTCAATCTTGGTGGGAAGGTACCCCAGGGTGAACCCTTGTGTCTCGCAGACCCTCGAAACAAAAGGTCAAAGTTGATCGAAGTGAAGATCTAAATTTGGCTATAACTCCAAGGGGAAACAGGGAAATGACAAAGAACCTTCACAGGTATAATGGAAACATCAAGTGCTATCAAAATATATGATTGCCATGGAGACAGAGATCAAAGGTCACATGGTTAAAGGTCAGATGAATATTTTAACGCAATTTTGTGTCAAAAAAAAAAACAGCTGGGCCAATTTTCTTTCAACTTGGTGGGTACCCCAGGGTGAATCCTTGTGTATCAATTACACCTGGAACAAGAGGTCAATTATTAAAGGGAAAATTGGTAAATGAAAATGTCTTTTTGTTCACACATCTCTGTGTCTATATTTCAACTTGGAAGACTGCTCTTTCTGGATATTGAAACATTTTCGAATAACCAGAAAGTCAAATGCCAATATGAAAGAAACTTTAGATACAAGACTTTCCAACGATCTGAATTTGCTTAGCAGAAATGGCAAGCCTTAGAGAATTGATTAATTTATACCTATACAAAGAGGGTTCAAGGTTAAATCGAACATCGTACATCTAGTAGTGATATGTAAACCAAACAATAACCATCGTTTAGGGGACCTGTGAACTTACTGATCCTAATGTTACCCAAAGCATGCATGTCTTAAAGGTAACTGGGAGCTTAGGGCTTTGCATTTTAAGCAAACAAGTTAACAAAATCAGACTTAAAGGCAGATACAGTGAGTACCATGAAACGGACAGATTTCCCCAGGGACTACTTTTCTTTTAAGGAAAAGTCGCCCAGGAAAGAACCTGGGCACGAAAACCAAACTACCGAACGACTGATCCACTCTCAACCCCAGTCCCCTTGCATCGGGACTGTGACTATGTGATCATCGTCGGGTGTGTATCACCATTCCCCTCGAAAGGGAACAGATACTACACATGATCTTAGCTGTGTTGGATCCTGAGAGTAACCCTGAAAGTCACTTTAGGTCTGGATTATTCTTTCCACTCACCCTTTGCCACATCTGAACTCCCAAACTCCAAACAGACAGAGCAATATCATAACAGAGAGGTTTGCACCAGCAAAGACCGTTGATGCCCAGGAGAAATCATATCTATCTACCAGGTATCCACCTAACAAAGGTCCAATAAAACCTCTGAAAAGAAAAGAAAAGAAAACTGCACCAATAATGACTACATATATGGAACCCAGACAGGAAGCCAATAAATATATCTTGGTCAGTGAGTAGAGGCAGTCAGTGATAAAATATATGACTCTTATGAAGACATTTGGTTGCCAAAAACTGAGGGCAGTGTTGCCATGATTACCTCAGAGCTGTATATAGAGAGTTGCGATGTAGGGTTACAGTCATGTGATTGAAAGTGCCATTTTGTAGCCGTTGAAATGAACTGTATTAATGCACTATACAGTGGGCTGCCGTTAAATGTACCAATACAACAATAAAAGAAGGAAAAGTGTTTTGTTTGTTTATATACAATAAAAGAACTCCAAAAATACATATTTGACTTCACAAAACAATAGAGCACACTAGGAGGTGTTCACTATTTTCTGTCCTTGAGAAAGATAAAAACTATGATAACCAGAATGCAAAACGCATTGAGGTTTCGATGACTTCATTGCACTAGACTTCTGAAATAGCTGTTACAATATAAAATGGCCCGAAACCACTATTTTGATGTACAATTACACTATGCATAATGACACAGGTCAGTCTACTGTACGTGGTAATACACACCTCCACCAAAAACAATAAGGGTCTTATACTCAATGTCATGCATCCACAAACCAAGTATGTAAATGATCCACGATTCCCATCATTAGATATCATGTAAAATCTTTACCAGAGTTTGACCCCTGGTGACCCCAAATGACATTTGACCTAACAAAAATAATATGCTTTTTCTACTCAATGATGTGGTACTCCTACACACCGAATATGAGATTGCTCCAAGCTCCCCTTATTGAGATATCTCGTGTTTAAAAAGTTTTCACAATTTGACCCCTGGTGACCCCAAATGACCTTTGACATACCCAGAAAGCAATAGGCTTCTTCTACTCAATGTGGTACTCCTACACACCAACTATGAGCTTGGTCCAAGCTTCCCTTCGTGAGGAATCTAAACAAGGCGTCACACACACTGATCCGCCTGCATGACTACAAAGGTTACGATTTCATCGAAAAACATCGAAACCAAAAACCTAGCTGCAATAACAGCAAACTTGTCTCAAGAACAAACTTAAATTGTTGTATATTTTGTTATTATAATTATATATATATACATACATATATATATGACTTCTCTTGAGCTCAAAGTTTAGATACTGCCTCTATTTACAAGCATAGAAGAGAACTCCCACATGTATCAAATACACAAACTCTCTTAATTGATACAAGAAGGCCGCAAATCTTCTGCTCTGGATTACCTACCCTAAAGAAAAGAAACTGTTGAAGAGACCAGACACAACTCCTTGGGTGCTGAGATCATCACTGAAGCCATACCAGCTGAAGAGAAAACACACATAAACAGTCGGCTACAAAACTGCAAAAGTTTAAGTGAGTTGTTTTTAATGCGGGGTTAACTATGCTAACCTCCTACACATACAAACAAGATTTCAAAGTTTTAACCACTGTTGATTTCAGGCAACGTTCTGACTCTAATGTTAGACCTCCTGCATCGAACTACAAAAGGCTTTATGCAATGTAGCCCACTGACAAACTCAAATTGACCGTCATTAGATGGAGAAAATGAAACCGTGCTACGACCACAAATTATTAATAAATTAGCATATTGTTTTCTAGACTGGCAGACGGCATTGTGCAGTGGTTCACTGCTATAACTGCACAGTTTGAACAAATTTAATCAAACATGACGAGAATTAGTCCATTAACCATAGGTTGCATTTTTCAGCTCTCGTGACCTCAACTTACTGAAACTTTATCTCTCCTGCAAACAGACTTGTGAGTTTGTAAGAGTTGATTTGTTCACACCTTGCCATGTCTGCTTTGATCTGATAGTGATTTGGCTACTAGCTGTGTGATGAGTTGCACAATAGACGAATAGGCAGCTCAACTAAGGTGCAAAAAGATGGGACTGATCACACAGCTAACCAACTGGAAAAAACCTGCTGTTCAGTACAAACGGCGGGTTTTTGGATGCAACCTATAGCTAATGGACACTTTCGCGGCATGAACTAATTGGGCACCAGATACTAACAGAAAACTGCACATGTCCATCATTCCATGTGCAGGGTCAATTTCAGTACTCTTAAAAACATATATTTCATGACAGAAGAGTTGAGATAAAGTACTTTTCATATTTTGACCATTTGGGCCTCTACTGACCCCAAATGACCTTTAACTGCCACCCCCCAAAAAATAGGGTTCTGGTACTTACAATAAGAAAGACAATATGAGCTATGTGATGTAACCTACCCTGGGAAATTGTGCATACAAGATTTGTGTTTATAAGGCTTTACAGATTCACATTTGATGACCCCAAAAGACCTTTGAACTCCACCGAAACAATAAGGTTCTTGTACTCATTACAGGGAAGCCCCGCGCAAAATATCAGAACCAATAGTTTCCTATCTGTAAATATCGTGTTTCCAAGGATTTCAAGTTTTGACCACTGGTGACAATAAATGAACTCTGACCTTCACCAACTTGTGTAAAAGCTTTACATTACATAAGGCTATTCTACCATGTATATATGAACTCCTTTGATGTTGTAGTTACCTATCTGTTTAGAAGCTAGTGTCGTCACATACATGTAAACTTGACTGCAAAGGTTACTTGCGTGCTTAAGGCAAGGAACCAAAATGTTGTTTGTTTTGAATTGCATATTTTAGTCTGTTTGGAAGCCCATCTTTCTTAAACATAAACAAATGGCATTGTAATTGTTTGGTGTATATCAAAAAGATGAATTTTTAGGAGAGTGAAATTCACATGTGATAAATTACTACACCAGGTTGGTTCTGCAGAGTGCCAAACTGACATGTTGCCTTGTATGCCCCATATGAGAAGCAAGGAAACAATAGTGAATTATGAAAAAATCAACCAAATCAACCTAAAACTGGTTCATGAACAAAATACAAAATTTTCTTTTCTGGGTGGGGGGGGGGGGAAAGAAATTAAAACAGTTACATTTGCTTGTAAATATCAAAGAGAATTAATGCATTGCTACATATATACCTATCAATGAATGATGAATGTAGAACAACACTTTACACTCCTTCCTTCATGAAGAATTATCTTCACTTTTACAGTTAAGCTCAACAGTGAAATGGACAACAGACCTACCCAGCAGATATGAAGATATCTAAGAAAGCTGGCATCAGAGAACATCCAATGGAGAGACCCGCGAGAGAGAGAGCAAATAATACAATCCAGAGCTGCCTGAGAAGTAGAAATCAACACAGAATATAAACTGACCATCAAATAACAATGGAAGCCTAATTAATTAATTAGTTAATTAATTAATTACACTAAGTGTATCTCCACATGTCAATCATCACCGAAATCGGGATTTGGAATATGTTAATGAGCTCAATCGATGATATGTCGATTTAAATATGTATATGTCAATTTGAGTTGCTAGAAACTGGTATAAGTCCAAGGAAATTGACCTCTACCGATTTAATTCGACATATCATCAATTTAAACTGGTAGATATCGATTTAAATTGACATATCATCGATTTATTTTACATATCATCGATTTAAGTTGGTATATGTCGATTTAAATCGGTATATGTCGATTTAAACTGGTATAAGTCAATTAAACTGGTATATGTCGATTTAAATTTACATATACCGATTTAATTCGACATATCATCGATTTTAACTGGTATACGTCGATTTAAATTGACATATACCGATTTATTTTACTTATCATCGATTTAAATTGGTATATGTCGATTTAAATCGATGATATGTAGAATTAAACTGGTATATGTCGATTTAAATCGGTAGAAGTCAATTTAAGCTGCTTGAAATTGGTATAAGTTGAAGGAAATTGGTATATGTCGATTTAAATCGGTATAAGTCGATTCCCCACGATTTGAGACTGATGGCCCGCCATAGGCCCCACCTCCTAGTCTCACATAGACTGAAGTATTATGAAAGTGACTTACTTTGGCAAATTTAAAAGAGGTGATGGCCCTAGTAACAAGTACGATATTGTTGAGAGATAAAACCCTATCACCATCATGAAACGGGTATTTTTCTGAAAAATGACAGAAAGTATGATATTATGCATGTGATCTGATTGCTATTTTTCTACACCAGTACACCAAACAGAATGCATAATACTTAAAAAAAAATTCAATTACATATTGGGTAGTACTCCTTTCCTCTACTTCCCCTACTGATATGAGAGGATATGACTGTAACTGACATTTATACCTGGAATCTATGGTTTGTGATCAATTCTCTGATGCAGCACTGAGACAAGTGATGTGAAGTATTCGTGCTAACAACACAGCCTATAACTTATCCCCAATAACTTATTTGTGGGAGCCAATAACTTATTTGTGGTCCCCAATAACTTATTTGTGGGAGCACAACAAATTTTAATTTTTTTTTAATTTTAGGTTTACAGTCTTGTTCAGGGCCAAGGCCCTCTCACACAACTTTACAACTTAACCCTGGTCATTGGTAACTTGTCACACCTACACACCAAAGTGTGCACAATTCAATCAATCTCTCCTGGGGCACCACAACCATGTGTCCCCCTGGGGACTTCCCATAGTGTGCAGCCACAAACCGGCACACGCAACTATATTTACAAGTTACCTTGCAAGTCCCCATTTATACACCTGGGTGAAGAGAGGCAATGGAGATAAAGCGCCTTGCCCAAGGACACAACGCAATGATCTGGCCAGGACTCGAACCTGTAATACTTAGATCACAAGTCCACTGCCTTAACCACTTGACCACAACGCCCTCATACATGAGTAGACATTCTGTTCCTACTAAGAGAAGAATAGAGAGGATGTCCATACCTTCTTGTCTGCTAAATACCCCCATAATGGTGATGTGAGTGCATAGACTCCACCCATCAGTAAGAAGGCAACAGCAACTACAGGTTCAGATAAACCAAACTGGAAATAAAAAACATAAAACAAAGGTCAAGCAAGGAAAACATACTTCAGATTTTAAAGTCAATCAAAATATTTATCTGTGCAATGTATGTGCAAACGTAGCTATACTGTGTAGGGCAGAAAAGCTGTCTTGGGTTAGCAGAAAGCATTAAGTTGTTACACACAGTTCTACAACATAAACCTATTTTTTAGTTTTGTCACTTCAATATAATTTACTGTGGCACATTTATGCCACTAGCATACCTAATTAGCATACCTAATTAGCATACCTAATTAGCATACCTAATTAGCATACACATTAGCATACCCATAATTAGCATACCTAATTAGCACTAGCATACCTAGTTAGTCTTGACCTAATTGTTCACACGCAAGGCATTTCTTGTGCTCTGGCACCGTTATGACTCAAACAAAGGCTATGAAATTTATAAAAGGAACCAGCAAACAATGAGGTCTAAAGCAAATCTTGGACAAACACTAGCATTACACAAATTCAACTTTGAAGTTTTGATCCCAACAAAGACAAAAGCTGAGGACAGTTTTGAAGCAAATTTGTAGTGAAAGCATTCTCAGATTCAAAGAAGTGCAGACCGGGTAAAACATTATAAACTTTGCATTAACAGATGAAAGCTTTAATCATTTAATGTTCCTATCTATCAGCTGGACTCACTACAAACTGGTGTAAAAAGGGACTTGTTTTACTGCAAGGCTCTAATATACAAACACAATGACTAGAAAGCCTTCAAGACTTTACTGAGAACAATATTCCTAGAAAAAATCCCTAGAGCTTCAGTTTGATACTTCATAAACATTATGGATGATGTATGTCACGGCTGAGAATGTAGAAAGAATGACTTAGTAAGAGAAGTACATCATGATAACTCACGGACAAGAGATGAGGCGAAAGAGTTGGATCCAGGAAGCCTAAAGACGCACTCCCTATAATAACAGCCAGAGCTGTCGGATAAAATGCTGGAATCAAGAACATGTTCTTGAGAGAGCCACTCTCTGCTTGCCCGACACCTGTAAGAAATGACAGAACACTGATCACTACTGGTTTTAAATTGCTAGGAATGACATCATGGATCAACAAAGTTGTTATATCGGATGGTTTATTTGTATTATTAGGCGCACAGCTTGGTTAGGCTCCCGAAATAGCAGTTCTCACAATACACTGTTAGACAGTAGGATGTACATGTACGTCAGTAAAGACTACACCAAGAGTACGCATGTAACTAATTACGTACTCTATATTTCTCACTCCTCAATCAACTCCAAGTCATGCGCTACATCGAATGATGCATGATGGGAATTGTTTACCGGACAACATATGAATAATCATGAACTTGGATATGACAAAAGTCATGTTTACTTACCAACTGATGGCAGTAGAATGATGTTGAAGATTATGGTGGCAACAGACATCCCTCCCAAGGCAAAGAATGGCAATTTGTACCCTCCAATCTGAAGAGGAGGAGCAGACAATACTGAATTCAGGAACCATAATCAGTGCACTATAACACAAGGTCTTGAGCTGTCATAACTTTCAGTAACATGTAGTCACAAACTATAAACTTACTGATTGGAAGAGAAACTATGTACCAGATGACAGACAAGACATAATCACCATAAAAA
>KN888868.1:15274-38745 GCA_000934455.1 Apostichopus parvimensis | reverse complement strand
AGTTTGCAGGAAAGAAAGTTTGGCCGTGTATCTTAATATAACACACTTCTCCCACCATATCAAGTATATTTTCAAGTGATTTATACCAGAAGATATAGTTTTGGGGTGTTTTAAGGCTTAGGTGTCCGAAATTCGAAGTGTCCATGCTACTACTACTAGGCAATTTATGTATCCCTAACTTTGCCTCCTGTTTTGTATGTAGCTGCACTGTTATGTACATGAAATAACATTCAGCATATTATTTCGTATTTTCAACTTTAAAACCCCCTATATAGGAACATAAAGCATCAACATTATAACATGGGTAATATTTTAGGAAAATATTTGGAAAGTTCCACAGGCAACCTAAATTACTTAACAAATTCCACTCTTGTATCCTTGTAGATTCTTTTCAAAAATATCATAATGTGACAAATGTTGCCAACCAATTTACATGAGAAAACAATTTCTGCAGACCATTTCTTTTATTTACCAACTGGTATTTTGCACCAGTAGTGCATTGGACAGAACAAATGCGCATTGTGTTACTGCATTCTTGTAAACTTATTTTGTGTTGTGTTACAATTAACAAAAAAACCCATTACTGGTGTTAGTCTTATAGCATGCATATTGCACTGCACACATGTCTAGGATTTTAAAGCAAATTTATGAGTGACTTTTATCAATCTTTATCTTTCTTATTGCATCTCGAAGCCGGCTTCCCTTGAAAGTTGCCAAAAGCAAAATGTCTGGTCCGCCAGAAGACGTTTGGACTTGTAGAAACTGCACCCTTATTAATGAGCAAACAGTCAATAAATGTGTGGCTTGTGACTGCCCAAAACCTAATCCAGAGGAACCATTTTCCCCAAGGAAGTTCCTGGACAAAGCTCAAGGCTTTTTCTCTGGCATACCAGACCAGATTTCTTCAGCTGTTAATACAGTACAGAATCTCGTCTCATCTTCCCCTGAGTCCTCTCCGCCAAGGTCGTCAGCTAACTTTCATTCCGCACCAACCACTAGCTCTCCTCCTCCTGAGATAATCCAAAGTAATGACATGAATATGCAATCATCAGAATGGACATGTGGTCGTTGCACCTACATCAACGGTGCGGGAGCTAAGCAGTGCAATATCTGTGGAGCACCAGAAAGATTCAAAACTTCCTTTCCAACAGAGGAAAATCCACCAGCAAGTACAATTGATTCGATAATCATCACCGACGAAGATGAGGGCGCCATTGAGATATTCTGCGACAGCTGCGGATATTCATACACTACCGATGAGAATAAAGTCTGTCCGATCTGTTCCTTTGCAGATAATAGTGAAGATGTTGTTGAAATAGCTAGCACCCCTCAGGCTGAGTCACAATCTTCCCAAGAGCGAACTGCAGTAACTACACCAGTCGAGTCTCCAAAGCTATCCCTTACAGATATCAAGTGGCCCCCTCCAGAAAAGCCTAGGTCAGATTCAGACTGCTCAAACTGCACAATTGTAAACAAGAGCAAGGACGGAAAAAGCAAAGTTTGTAGATGCCAGAAAGAGAAAAAAAGGGAGACGTGGATTTGTGAACATTGCAGTTCTGAAAACGGTCTGACTTCTCTCTCCTGCTCTGTGTGCAAAATTAACAGGACCGGCGAAAATAAGGAAGAGGAAATGAAACGATACAGTGCAGAGAAGGAGAAAAGTATGACTATGGAGTGGAGGAGACAGCAAGATGCCAAAGAAGCAAATGAAACCTTTAAGAGGATCAGGTCTATCTGCCAGGAGGTATGTAAAGATTCCAACTATCAGAGCAAGGGATTTCAAACCTGGCACTAAAATTTCATCTGTTTAAATTCTGTAATAACATTTACTAATGTCATCTAATGGAACTTTTATTGTTTTTGTTTGGTAGTGAGTTGTGACTATTCTTGGGTTTTAGTTTTAGTTTGAGTATAATTCCACAACAATAAAAGAGGAGTAGTACAAAGTCAAGGTTAAACAAGGTGGTGGAGGAGGACTGAAAAAGCATTAGCTTGTACGAGCAGTCCCCCTTAAACAAACAAAAATTCTACCTCTTTACAAGTAACTTGTTAGTACCATGATAGGTCATATCTATGGAGCAATAGCCTGGATGAACTGTGAACTAAAATGTGTTTAGTTTTGACCGCAAGAGAAAGAGATTGATTCTCATAGCAATTTCAACAAGAAAAGAAAATGTGATGGTGTCATTTTTCTCTAAGGGGCCTGGGGGAGGGGGCATGGGGAGGGGGAGGGACGGAGATAAATAGTTACAACTTTAGGAGTGATGTATCGTGAAAAGCACTTTTAACACAGACATTCGTATTACACTGTTTTAATTTTTACTGTATAAACATTGACTATGTTTACTAGCAGTCACATTAAAGATCACTTAGTTCCTATTGATAATTGTGTAGTCTAATTTACCTCTGTTTAATGTCAGCATGCTCTGCCATTTGTCGACGACTCCTTCCAACCAGCGCCAAGGTCATTGTTCGGCACCACTCCTGGCACCCAGTTGGCAGGAAAGGTGGACAAGTGGTTGAGACCGAATGAGTTACACGAGCACAAAGACAACCCCACCACAGCCTGGAAGGTCTTTCATTTACCTGTTTCCCCGGCAGACATCTCGCAGGGACTTCTTGGAGATTGTTGGTGAGTTAGAGAGTGAGAGGTTTTGTCACCATTTTGTTCATTTATTTCTTTAATGTTCAGGTTGACTTGCTTTGTTTGATGTCACTGTTTTCAGAGGCTGTCACTGAATTGACAATCATGTCGCGACAGACTGGGTACGGCTACAAACTGTCTAGATGATGCGGCAGATTCGTACGTTGGTGAAATAAAGCACATTGATGTATTTATCACTCCTTCATAGCTTGATCTTTTGTAGAATCTATAAACCTGGTAATCTCTTCAATTTATTTGTAGGAGTGACTTGTCCAATATCATATATGGTGATATTCTGTGATGTCATAAGTGATGTTATAATGTCATATATGGAGTCCATCGGCGACTGCATGTTTAATTTCTATACAATTGAAACGATTATTGTAACCTTGGAAATAATTTGATTCGATGCCAATTTAGGTTGCTGTAAAGCCAGTCAATCTACTGTAGCGACTTAATCAAAATTATACGGTGATTTCGTTTGTGGAATGGTCTTAATTACATTGATAAGAGGGGAAAAATGAGAAATTCAAAAATGGTTAGATATGTTGTCAACGTTTGGACATTTGAAATCGATTTTTGATTCATTTGTTATATCATGCAGTTAAATGTGTTAAGGGTTGCTTAAATTGTATATTTCCTTTAATTTGTATATTTCCTTGAATTTCTATATTTCCTTGAATTTCTATATTTCCATGAAATATCTATATTTCCTTTCATTTCTATATTTCCTTTCATTTGTATATATTACTGTAGGTTGTTATGCAGTTAATATGCAGTTAATAATACAAGAATGCTTTATTTGATTTTCATCTGATAATGGAAATTTCTCTGAATGTTACAGGTTTCTCAGTGCCCTTTCAGTTCTAGCAGAAAGACCAGAGTTGCTGGAACAGATCATGATAACCAAAGAGATAAATAGCGAGGGCGCCTATCAAGTTCGCCTTTGCAACGATGGACGCTGGCAAACCATACTAATTGATGATTTGCTACCAGCAACTGAGCGTGGGTTGCTAGTGTGCTCAAAGGTATCATGCTGTAATTGTTTAGGAAACTATTTTCCATTTTCTTTATTCTGTCCTTAAGTTTTTCTTAAAGGGCATTCCCCATTAGAGTGTGAAACGTTCATATTCGTTAGCTCTGAGACTTAGAAACAGCTGCCAATACAGTAGTCAATTAATGTTATAAACCAAATACCTTTCGTGGAAGTTAGTTGTTAAAAACATAGCTTAAATTATATTATTCATTCATTCAGTTTATTCATAAATGCAAACAGCAATTAAGCAGATTCCGTGTTAAGAGAAATACGGGCAGCCCAGTTGCATGCAAACTTTGAAGACTACCATATCATTCCCTGGCGGTAACAGCTGCACAAAGAAAATGATCTTTAAAATGCCTAATATCATTTTTAGTTATTTCTCAAGAGCCGTGCACGACTGTTGAAATTTCATGAAAAATGTTTGTGGACAGAGATCTCCGACAACTACAACTTTAATACTAGATATGCAGTTACATTTGCATCACTGATGATCAATATTTCTCTACTTCAAGGCTAAAAGGAAACAGCTCTGGGTGCCCCTGATTGAGAAAGCGCTCGCCAAGATGAACGGCTCGTACGAAGCACTCATCGCTGGTCGTTGCTGGGAGGGTCTGGCAACATTAACGGGTGCTTCTTGCGAAACTGTGAAACTCCAAAGTCAGTACCCACGAGAATGTCAATTTTGACCAAAATATTTAATTTTTTGTTAAATTTTTTGTTAAATTTTTTTAAATTTTAAATTTTTACATCGAGTAAGTTGGCTTTCCCAGTGTTCAGGTGTTTATTTCTTCGGAGGCAACAACCTGAACGGAAATAATTAGTAGTTAAGTATTTGCTAGCCACTCGGGATTCCCCGTAATATAAAATGTTTCTCACACGCTCTTATTATTTAAATCTCAGAAGTGAACTTTATCAAAAGGATTAAGGAAATGTCAATTTGAACATTTTATTAGCCCTTTGAATAATTCACTAATGTCCCTTTTTAACCCACTGTTGAAAATGACTCCTTGATGTATCATTCAGAATTAGTCATTTTGCCTTTCCATATGCTAACCAATCATGACTCCCTATTTTATCAAACAGTTACCCACTTCTGTGCTATGCAGATTTTTCTTTTTGTACCAGTGAAAATGATAAATAGCCGTATGCCAGCTCGTTACTCCTTAAACGTGTTGTTCACATTACCCTGCTCCTGTCCTTCATCAGAACCCTCAGCAGATTATCGCCAGCGTGGAAGATTTGTCATTTACCGACTCGGTTATGATTCAAACATAGAGGATGCAAACTCCTCCATCAGCAGCACAGTGCAGCTTTGATAGACGTCGAAAAAAAACTTTCCCCTTATGCACGTCTAGATAAATATTTTCCGACAATCTCTATCGGGATTTTTTTTTCACTAGGTAGCGAAGAAAATTCAGTACATGAAAGTCTGATTTGGGCGACAATACTAAGTTCCAAGGAAGCAGGGTAAGTGCTTCTATAGCTTCTCCAATGGCCAATAATATTAATTTGATAATGATGACTATTCATTAAGATATTTGCAAAGTGTGAGAAATGTTTCTCTTTGACTCATGACATCCAAAATGTTGACTTTCATAATTTCATAATTCTAATTTTGTAGTGACAGCCCTCAAGAAAGGAGGGCTTCCTATGAGGCAAATTTTTCTCTCAATGTCAATCATACACCAATAAATAGATGCTGCTCTTCTACAGCAGCTTGTAATATCTATATTCTCCTGCGGTATTTGTCTCACGTTTCGTTTTCTCTTTTTAATGTTTCAGCTTCCTGATGGGTGCCTCCTGTGGTGGAGGCAATATGAAGGTGGATGAACAGCTGTACCAGTCGCTAGGACTGAGACGTAGACACTCGTATTCTGTTCTGGATGTTCAGGATATCTGTGGAAACAGGTTTGTCATTT
Source organism: Apostichopus parvimensis (assembly GCA_000934455.1). Classification (NCBI taxonomy): domain Eukaryota; kingdom Metazoa; phylum Echinodermata; class Holothuroidea; order Aspidochirotida; family Stichopodidae; genus Apostichopus; species Apostichopus parvimensis. The sequence goes on along the minus strand of KN888868.1, from coordinate 33,143 downwards.
CTTTGTTCCCGTGTTTATTATTTCTTTCCCAGATTTCTTTCCCGGAGGCAAGAGGATTCTATGCGAAGGTGTGTGTGTGTATGTGACACCTGCTCATAAACATGGTTGAACAGTCATACTTGGTGTGCGGCTCTTGCTTTTTACAAGAATTCTATTGAAGGTCAAAGGTCATTTGAGGTCAACAGAGGTCAAAGTCTGACAGCCTTGTAAACATGATAACTTCCAAAGTAAAGCTTGGATGAACTTCATACTTTGATAGTGAAGTCTAGAATCATACTGATCACTTAAAGTCAGTAATGGTCAACACTTAGAAAATCTTGTTTTTCGGTTTTTTACTGTTTATTATTCTTATGCCAAGAAGGGAAAGGAATCACGTAGCCAAAGTGGCGTCCTGCTTTCCTGTTACTTCCATCTGCAACATTAGTCCTTCGTAAACTTCAATTTTAAAGAAGCTGTCTGATATAAGCAGATTTTTGCTCAGTGGAGAACTAGATCAACATCCTTAAATTTCTATATTTCCTTTACAGATTTTTGCTCAGTGGAGAACTAGATCAACATATAAGAATGAGTATTATTTTTAAAATTATTCCTTCATTTACATATATATATATATATATTTTTTATATTATTATTTAAGCTGTGTCAATTTTATTCTTCATATTCATATTTTAAGGGTTTTGTCATTTTGTTGTCATTGTAAAGCGCTCTTGAACATGCTTAAGCATGAAAAGAGCGCTATATAAATTTGGTAAAATAATAATAATAAAAAAAATAATAGTAATTGCCATTGGTCTTCAGACTTCAATAAGCCTTATAAAATATTCCCATTCACAAAGCATCTATATCACTGAGACATTGAAATCATTTTAATGTAATACTGTATTAGTACTTCGATAGCTCAGATCCTTCTGAAATTTTCGTCAAGTTTTTAGCCTGCTGCATTTATATGGAGGCAACACTGACTATTGGCTTTGTATTATGTCATGATTGTTTGCATGCAGACTCCTGAGGCTGCGTAACCCATGGGGCCGCTTCTCTTGGAATGGAGATTGGTCGGACAACTCATCAAAGTGGACCCCTGACCTCAGAGATGCCCTTGGGGCCCACGAAGCAAAAGGTGGCGTGTTTTGGATATCCTTAGCAGATATCCTCAAGTAAGACGTGTCAGACATTTCATTTCTATTCGTCATATGAAGTTAAAATATCTTGTAGATTAGCACACTACCTTCTAACCTTGTGAAAGCTGGCGATATAATCTTACTTGTGTCAAAGATTTCCCATACTCCCGCCCTCCCTCTCACCGTGGTGAGATAGCCAGGAATTTGCCCGAATGTCGAGCCGGGTTCTCAGGGCATTTGGAAAGACATTACTTTCCGACCATTTTATCTACTCCATTAAACGTATATGTAATAGTAAACAGACCAAAGTGGAGTTCCCTCTGGGGATACTTTGAGGAAGCATCTCTTGAGAGGAAAATATTAGAATAAGTTAACAATCACTCGGCAACCCGGTTCAAACTGTTTCCATTTTCTATTCTCAAATTTTGAAGTGCAGTCGTAATTTCACCATCTGGTGAAGTTTCCTCGTCCTTAGTACTAGGAATCATGATTTCGTTATAAAAACGCCTTTATAAGTTTAGCAATGTCTCCCATTAACAGGTACTTTGACACCATCGATATCAGCAAACTTCATCCAGGCTGGTCTGAAGTGAGAGTGGACGGTTCATTTCCAGCCTCCGCCTCAGATCTCTGTAAGGTTACCGTGGTGACACTGGACAGGCCGACGGAGGTTGACTTTACGCTTTACCAGACATGGAGGTAATAAGTGCATCCTCTGTCAGCTGGTGTACGGACATAGGGGATTTTGTAAACTCTGGTCAACAGTAATGTAGCCAGACCATAATTATTCCCAGGATTTGCTTCCAAGCTGTGAAATTTAAGTTGTAATACCTACTGGTCAGGTTTTTAGTTAAAGCCAACACATATCATTTGTGCAAATTAGTTAATAGTGACATTTGGTTTTGGTAATTTTTCAAACATTTTATGATAGAAATTTTCATGAGTTTTCGCATATCCGAATAGGAAACAACAAAAGCTGGTTAAGGGATTCAAGCATATTTATACTACTTCACTAACTGCAGGACACAATAGTATTGAGTTGAGCACATCTATCTTGTTATTGGAAGTATCTACAATGTAAAACTGTCTGGTTCCTATAAACCCTAGGAGACATAACAAAGGCTGGTTAAGGGCTTTAAGCATATTTATACTACTTCACTAACTGTAGGGCACAATGTTTGTATGTATGTATGTATGTGTGTATGTATGTATGTATGTATATTAGATCCTCCTGCAAGCAGGAACTCGCGAAGAAGCCTCATTGGCTTATCAAATCCGCAAGCTGACCGAAGTCAGTCTCTTACATTCATATTTAACGTCCATGATTATGAATTGTTAATTGTCAACAACTCTGTAACTGGGAGCGACTCGAACCGGGGACCTTATGATTGAAAGGCACCGGCGTTAACCACTGAGCTAACACTCCAATAGTATTGAGCTTAGAATACAGTATCTATCTTGTTATCGGAATTTATAATGTGCAACTGTCTGGTTTCTATAAACACCAACTTAAATCTCAGCAAGGATTGACAACAGAGTGGTTGCTTCTGTCCTACCTACTGTCCTTTGCTTAAGTTTGTAAACCAAACTAAACTTTAATCAACATTCTGTTTTTTTTAAATTTTGTGTTAATTATTCCAGAAAATCCGACAAACTCACAGACATCCCATCCGACCTCTTGATCATGGTTGTCAGAGCTAATGGAGACCAAGTAGTCGGCGAGCCGAGAGTAGTCGCCTTCGCTCGCCGTCAGTTGAGAGCTTTCGTATCGTGCAGTGCGATGTTAGAACCTGGAGATTACATTGTGATTTGCTGTAGTTTTAACAATCTGAAACTTAATCAACAGTACACAGGTAACCTCTTGTTTGTTGTTCTTTTTTGCTTTTCTTTTTTAATGTTATTGCTTTTGCTTCCCATTTCCAATGTTAGTTTGAAGAAACATTCAGGATTTTCTCTCTCGATATCCTTGGTAAGATTTCTTCTATTTCATCTCAAGAGGCCCCTTCATCTTGGAGTGTATCATTCAGTCAACATTTGAAATAACAATAACAAATCACTATAGCTTGATTGTCTTCTATTGTTCCTCACACAATAATAGTAATCATAATCAGGCAGTTATTTCTATGACGCTTAAGCGAACTACAAATGTAGGAGAAGCCAGCAAGGGTTAATAGATTACAACTTTCACGTCGGATGGCTTCCAATACCACATTTGAACTCAAATTTGGAATCTTTCAGTTTAGAAAGTCATTTCGGAAGAGAAAACCGTAGATTTGTCTTTGATGAAAAACCCACCTTTCTATGACCTGGCCGGGTATCGAACCCAAACCTCCTGATTGCTAGCCTCATTGCTTCAAATGCCTCCACCTTTATCCACTCGGCCTGAGCACTGGTGGAAGTCAATATTCACAAAATGATTGCACAAGTGTCCTTATTGACTTCCATTGTTCATCATAACAAAAGACATTCAGAAAAACAATTATTCTGTAGCCATATTGTTTTTCCTTGTTCCTCCTCACAATGGAAATTAACATCCACAAAAATCCACCTATGTGGTCATATTGTTCCTAAGTTAATATTGAAACAACAAAAACATCTGTAGCATATTGTCTACTATTGTACTCTCAATGTTTGTCACATTCACAAAATGATTACACTGGTGAGCCATATCATATAAGTTTTTGTTCCTGTCAATGAAAGTCAACATTCACGTAAACAATTACCTTATGGCCTTCTTTTATTCCTCACAACGGGTGTCAACATTCTTAAAACATTTAAAGACAGTGTAACCTCAATGCCCATATTAGGTTAGGTAGGAACATGCACAAAACTTATACACTAACAGTCTCTTGTCCATTAGTCCTCCCAGAGGAAAGTCAACATTTTTTCGCCTCACAAATGAAAATCGTAAAAACAATGTCCATTTTCCCTGCCTTCTCTCCTTAAGTTCATATTTTGTCATGTCAACATTCCAAGACAATTCAGTAAAAGCCATCTATGTCTTGATGGGAACGTGAATCAATTTTTTTTTTGCTTCTTGGATTGATATTCCAGGAGTCACTCGTCCCTACGTCGTAGCTATGCACAGTTCAAGGCCTTTGATGTACTCCTCAGCAATGAGACCATATTCTCTCGTCGCCCAATCCATCATAGCTTTGGCTGTTCAGAAAGGCAATCGGCATGAGGTAAGTACGGAGTATGTGAGAGGTCACTGTAAGGGATGTTCAGTATTGACTTGTACCCTGACTAAATATTAAAGGATATCAAACAAGTGCCATGCTTTGACCTGTTCCTGGTACTCGCTGTGCAACTCAACAAATCCACAGTGCTTTTAACTGTGTTTTTGTGTGGTTTTCAAATTCCAGTGAACCGTTTGAAGAATATTTCCAAATAAATGCATAATGTTGTATTTCTCACTCCATAATTCTGTAAACTGCCAATCAACATGTCTTTTTGCAAGGCATTGTAAAATTTACAGTTCCAACATAGCTAAGTTGAGGATCAACGATTCCATCATAAAGATACTATTCTATGGTTGACATCTCTGATTGACATCTCTGATTTGGATAGATTGTTTGTTTAATGTTGTTCTTGTCCTTCCATTGTAGGGTAGAGAAGGTGTCACATGCTACTACCTGAGCAAAGGCTGGTCCGGTGCTATCATCGTGGTGGAGAATCGGTACCCCGATCATCACCTTCACGTACGCTGTGACTGCAACGAAAGCTTTAACGTTGTGTCGTCACGAGGAACATTAGTCGTTGCAGACAGCATTCCACCTTTGCATAGGTAAGAAATTAATTTGGAAGTAACCTTTAGCTCACATGATGTCATTTGACAAGTCGATATGTATCCATCTACCATTCCCTCCTGCAGTCCACGTTTTACCAAAAGCACCTGCAACACAGTCCAGCATTATTAAAGTCGAATCAGTATTTCCCATGTGTTGCTTGCTTTCCAGTTATGACTATGAAATTATCTTTAAATTTTCCCCCTTCTTGTTTTTTCTTTATTTGCAGGCAAATCGTTATCATTCTCTCTCAGTGTGTGGAGACTGGTTACAGTATTAGACATCACGTCGTTAACCGTATGTCACCTCGGCCGGACCTCAAGGACTGGGGTCCTCCCAGAGCTAAACATGTGCCTGAGCTGCACGAAGAGGTCTTTGCATTGCATAGCCCGCAGCCTTTGTAGTTGCAACAAGGTGCGCTGTTTATTGTCTGTTCTACCTCTCTTATGTGGGACGTGTGAGACGTTATGAAGTCTTGGCAAACATTAGAAGGGTTCATGTACCGGCAGAATATTACTCTGGTACTCATATAAGAGTAATTTACTGAGGAGTTTGTTCTGATCTTGTTCCCAAAGTGTTAGAGTACTGGGAGTTTCACATATATGATGGTTCTGATCTGGTACTCTGAGAGTATGTTACAGAAAGTTTTTCACATACATCAGATTGTAGAGTAGTCTACATTAATGGGAATTTCTCATATATTTGGTACTGTGTCAATGTGCATTAGCAGTAAGTCCATACATCCGTAATGCTCAAGCACCCTCTGGGTGATGAAAACGTTTGAAATGTTCCTACGATTATATTGTTCCCCTACTCATGCAATGTCTTTGGAATGATACAAAGGTTGAGAGGATGCAGGCAAGTAAGTTGTGATCAATTTTAAACACCCAGGACCTTACAGATCTGCTAAATGCACTAATCCCTTCTGTACAAGAAGCACAAGAATTTGCCTGCTATATAGTAAGTGGGAGAAAGGTGTCACTTGTAATGAAATATCTTGTTTCTTAATATCGTTGTTAATGTCAGAAATTTGACCATGGAGGAAAACCGCTTAAAATACTTCAAAAATCATTTCACTATTAAGCTTGTGTTTTGCAGTCGATCACTTAAATAGCTTCTTGTTGTTAACCGAGTGTGTATGTTTATTCTTTTAACTCTTGTATCCTAAGATCCCATAACAATGCCGAAAACAAACCTTTTCAAGAAGTGAAGAAGCAGTCAAAAGTTTTGAAAAATTGAGATCTACCGTTTGCATAGGATCATAATTTGATTCAGTGCAAGTAACCTTGTGTAATACAAGAGAGAAAACTGGTAAATAAACATAACTGGAAAAAACAGCCAATCCAAACCAAAATGGCTGCAATGGACTTAGTGATATATTGACATGCAATATGTCATGTTTGAAGCAGGGTTATCATGTCTGAGCTGAAAAAAAGGAGAACAAGTTGTCTAAGTTGAGGGGTTCCCTCTTAACCCTTTTATGGGGGGAAAAATCATTTCATGGGTACCTACATGAAAAATTGAAAATGGCAAAATAAATCTTAGATGGCCAAAAATTGTTCCCATGTGTGTTACCTGCCAAAATACTAGAATATTTTACACCCACCCAGATGCTCACAAAATTTAAAGAAAAGAGGACGTGTTTTCTGGGAAAATGCGATGAGGGTTAGCATAGTTTAGAAAGGGATCATCTGGTTCCTTGTATCAAGGCAAAACTGCTTAACATGGAACATACTCCTTAAATCAGAATTGTTGATTTAGGTTGTTTTTTGCCCAATATTATTGATAAATGCTCAATCTTTCAGTATTTTACTTAAACACACATGAATTTGGGCTGTGGTCCTCCAACTTTGGTAGAGGGGTTTAAATGACTATGTAGCAGTAATGAAAGAATTATTTCTTCATTAGAGAAAAAGAATATTAGTGACAATATTCAGAGTAGTTATAGGATAAAACTTCATTGTGATTGGTGGATTGGCAAAGGAAACGAATTGTGATTGGTGGATTGGAAATGAATTGTTATTGGAAATGGGAGTAAAACAACATCTTTGAGAGTATACATCTGTCATATATATGAAATTATAGCAGAAATTATTTAAATATTGTTGGCATTATTAGCAGCACAGTAGGTGTAGCACTATACAGTAAAACTTGTAATTACGGGAATTATCTTGACTGAAGGCTTTAATAGATCATGTAAAAATCTGGCATAACCAGATTTATGGTATTGTATGGTACTGTATCATAGTTATGGCATCTTCAAAATTTGATACATATTCTGTTTAGCTTTTTCCTGAGCCAAAGTAGCTTGCCATTTCAAGGGGGCTGTGCATGCCCCCTTGTTAATACCAAAAATGAAACAGAACTGAGCCTATTATCATCAATTCCTACAAATACATTGTCACAACTTTTGGTCTTAACCACTTTGGATACTAGCAGTATGAAGTATTTACCAGGTAGTCCACATCAAGGTTTCATCCCATCACTTAGAAAATCCTCTTAAAATAATTTTTTGAGATGGTTAAGGCAATTATAAGATGAACGAAACATCGTTCCGAGTTTTAAACATAAAGTTGGAAAGTAAAAATTGTTTTTCTATATGAATTTGGAAAGTTGTTTACCTTTCATCTACAACCACTGCTGATGATGGATATATTTTATCTGCAATTATGATGTGTGCAATTTTTACATAAATAAATTAATTTGTTTTGATAAAGTATGAACTTACTGAGAAATTGTACAGGGCGTTCTGATAGGTTTGTAATTTCCTTTTTTGCATTGTGACAGTGAAATAAGAGATTAATTTGAAAATAATTTACAGTTTTGTTTCATTTTAGGTTAATACTATCATATTTTCCAAAACTGGATATCTATTTCATTTGGTCAGTATGTCAATGTATTCTCAACTGCTCGATTGAAGTTTTTGTATAAAAGAATCGTTTGACCGTTAAAATACATTTTCTTTATTTGAAGACAGACAAATTTTTCACCTAGTTTTCCGATTCATATTTACTCTCATTATCATATTTTTAAACAAGCTTTTCTCACTATTCAGATTTTAAGAGAGCCTGCACATATTATTTCTGGGTGTGAAATTGTTGAAATTTATTAGAAAGTTGTTAAATTTTCATACGACAAAAGAACAAAATTAGGATTTTATAAAAGCAATGATGAATTTTTTTTGTTGGCCTACTTTCAAAATGTTGATTTTTTTTGTGTAAGTCCTGAAATGCTACACTTTAGGACAATATTGTACTTTAAAAAAAAACCAAATCATTCACAAGCTCATGTCACTGGGTCATAAGATCATATGAATATAATAACAATGACAGCAAGTTGTCAATTTTAATTCGTTGGAAGCTTTAACTTGATTTAGACAACAGTAGAAACCCAAGTAGGAACCCAAGAATTACTCTCAACTATAATATAAACAAGTTCACCATGGCTGTGGTAACAAATGAACCATGACTGTCTAACAAAACCAAAAAATGCCCCATGACTGGAAGAAATATATTTGAATATTTAAAGAACATCACAAATGTTTCATCTTGCCTAATGTTTCCTGGAACAGTGATGAATCAAAGTCCTAACTCGTGACTGCGCTGTTCCAAAAATTGATATTTGTCTCTTTATTCGGTACATGGCAAATATTACTTCCATATTTCCCAAATGAGGCATCATTTTAGACAAAAAGCCTGCATTTTTCATAAACTGAGGGTAGGCCTACAGGCTCAGAGAAGTTGCATAAAAAGAATTGATGAACAGATGACATAAATCATAAAAAGAGACCAGAGACAATTTTTTTTAAATTGTTTTTTATTTCTCTTTTTTTTTTAACCAGAAGTTTGCACTTCTTCGATTTTTATTTAAAGGTAACACCCTCTCAAAGAGTCATGCAGGTTTCTTCCTCTGCTGGCTAACCTCCTCGCTGCATTAACTTCTTCCAGACCTTAAAATCAGGCCAACAATCGTACACAATTAAAAGCAATTTTCAGACTAAGATTGGAGAGCAACAAAAAAAAAAAACACGTACGGTGAATGTCAACAAATGCGAGTGATCCTACCATCCGTGGAGTGATATTATTTTTGTGATATTCGTAAGCAAAGTGACCCATCAACAAACAGACATAATAATTATTGCATAGCATACCGGTGCAAAAAAAGAAGAAGGAAATAAAGAGAAGCATTTTTGATCATAACTATTTCCATCATGTCATTAAAGAAACTTCATCTTATGGCTGAATATCTATTACCTGATTATCCTTAATCAAATTTGAAGCAAAAATGTGGGCAATCTCTGAATTATTTTTCCCCCTTTCTGTTTAGAGTTTGTCAATATTGACGAACCATAACATCTCATGGAATTAGAGCTTTTATCTTTTCACTGAATATCTGTCTTTTTTATCATCCTATTATTTCACATCTGAAGCAAGATGCGGGCAAACTATGAAAGCTTTTTTCTGCATTGGTTAAATTTTGTCAAAGATATTGACGAACCGTCTATACGCAGAGGAAAACAGATGTGACTGTGGCTAGTCCAAGCAGACATCTACTGATTTTGAATTGAATAAATCACTAATTTTTGACTCATTAGAGTGGATAGCAGCAGAATTCTAATTGAAAAATAAAAATGCTTTTATACTCTCCTGGCTTTTTCCCTTTGGGCTGTCAGCGGCATTCTTCTTTAATTCTTTACCCGATTACCGTTGCCTTTCTCCAAACTTAGTCTGGCTAAATAATAACCATGTTTAAACACTACCTTAAACCACCTCAAAACTGCATGTTTTATGAGAAAAGTTGAAAATTTGACGTTTAAAGTCGTCAAGATTGATAGTTAGCACTCTGGGCTTTAAAACAAAGAGACTCGCAGAGGCTTCACAGTGTCAGAATCGGTTTCTTGGGCCAATTTCATAGTAGCAGCACCCAGTTGTGGTGTGCTGCCGAAAGAGGCGTATAGTCGCACTTCGTAAACGAAGTTCATGGCATTTAAAAGTCGTAGTCTGGTATAATAGGAGTGTGCTTCATGGGAGATAACTCGACCAATCAGGCGTACACTCTCTTATAATCATTTCTTTCGTCGAATGTGAGAGTATGCTATAAAATAGCGATACAACTCGCGGAAAGATTTGGATTTCGTTGAAATCCAGAGAGAAAATATTCTCGATGGCACAAAAACAACATGCCTCTACCACTAAATTCACGCTGGAATTAGGGTAACAAAATTTTAGACTTGTCAGAGTTATAAAACTTGACCATCTTCGATGAGTCGCAGACTACATCTTCTACGTTAAGCAATGGTAGTGATAAATATCAGAAAGAGATTAATAATAGTCAAAGAGAAAAATAACACCACAAAACAAAACATTTAATTAATACATCAAGCAATGAAACTTAATTATTTTTGTACACCAACAATTCAATCATGATCTCTTCTGTAAACTAATAAAAACAAATATTAATTACCACATCTTTCACCCAGTCTGCAAATATCGACCAATAGGTATGATTTCAATAAATCGTTGTAACTTTACAAGAATCTAATGCAAGGATCGAGGAAGCTGTTATAAAGCTCTTAGGCAAAAACTAACCTCCCCCCACCCATCCATCCATCACTCATCCCCCTCGATATTTGAATAAAACATTTTATCACCTCTCTAAACATTCTAGGATGCAAAACAATATTCCACTCCCAAGGATGGTGAATCAGTTCATGGGGAAAAGTTGACAATTTAATATGCTTATACATTTTGTTGTACAACTGTCCGTTTAGTGGGGTTAGTTTTTAGCTTGATAACATCTACTAGGGTATAATTGATCAATCAATAATCCATCAATAAACCTTATCATGATGTAACACACTCCTTCCTGAACAATTGAACTAAAACAAAAAATTTTAAAAAACAACCAGAGAAGGATTCTTCTTCCTCATCTTTAATCATCCAAGACATAATAATACTTGGAAGATCTTAAGTACAACTGCCAAAAAATAAAAATAAATAAAAAATTACTCTTAGGAAATTACACAAGTTTCGAAGCTATACGCAGCTGTATAAGCAGAATGAAGAACATCCACTTTTTCGAAATTATGCAGAGGACCGAACAGTATCTACCTAGTTTCCAATATTCAATCTTCGGCTTTTCCGGTATGTGAAAACGTAAGGTAAACGTAAGTTAGAGAGATGACTCACAACAGGTCATCGGGAGAGATATAAATTACTCTCAAAAGAGGACGTTTTTGCATGTGTTTAAACCGAAAAAAATATTCCAATTGAGAAAAGGTTACAAATTATCCTACACACTAGCATTGCATATATACAAATATATAGATATATAATTCTCTATTTAACGTTTAAAAAAAACACAACCAACTATGATAAACTTCTTCTCTAAACATTACAAATATAAACCAATGTCTGTCTTGGTGAAAAAAAGAAAGAAAAAAGACAATTAAAAAATAAATACTCTGAGATACTCACTACTTACAAAGTCAGAAAACACTTTCTTTTTTTTTTACACAATTTAAATAACTAATAGGGTTGCAGCATTTTATGCCAATGGGATCAAAAACTAGATGATAAAACGGACCGTTCCCCTCTCTCGTTTAATTGTAGGAAAGAATGTTGACATCTTCCGAAAAAAAAGGGGAAGAAAAGGAGTTTATTACTAATTTATACTCCCGAATAGTACCAAAACTTTTGCCAGACATGACAAACAAACTGATTTGCTTCATTTATAATTTTTTCAGTTGGGTTGACCTAAAAACTTCATTAAATCGCTACGACTGTTGATTAAATATTAACACAGATAACATAATATTCACTTTGTCACATTGGACAGCCATCCAATGGACATATGTACTATTGTAAAAGGAATAACCCTGTACTTGATAATTTCACAAATCAGGGTTGTCAACACCAGGGTATCAATCATTAAATCAAGTGTCCAGGAGAATGAATGCTCGTCCATAAAAACAAAACAAAGAATGGTCTACCAAAAACTGAATTCAACGGTAGCTTTTAAGTAATGTGCTTTAACTGTTACAGAGAGAGATCATGAAGAATTGTGGTGTACAATTAAAACGTGTTTAACCTTTGACCTTTCTAAAAGTTACTACCATTGTTATTATTGTTGGGACCGCTGGACCAAAGGTTCCAGCCCCCTCCAGCGCCGTTGGTCGATGGACTGCTCCAGATGCTGTTACTGAAGAGCCCCCCGAATGAACGGTCCGGTTCCTGTCAATAAATCGAAAACAAGAAATGTTAGCCTTCTCTTCAAACTCTAGCCTTGCCTGAAATCTTTTGATTGAGATGTGCCAGTTTCATCCATCCACATGTAAACAGCCACTTAACTAGCCTGGATCCCATCAGCAGCAATATCTTTGATAAACGGACTTTAAGAATACCCAGCAAAAGGACAAAATTCCAAGTTATCTTATGGGGAACAAGACACAAGATAAGGGTCCCCAGCAAATGTGTTACCTAACCAAACTTACCCTCTCACCCCACCGCGATCCCTTTCTTTCCCTGTAAACCATTCAAGAAGTGGTCTTTGAATCATTAATTTGAGAAATTCGATCACAAACAATCATTGATCAACAACAACAACACATTCTAAGAAGAGTTAATTACAATCGATATCTATCCCCAGGCACATTTAATACTCGTCCAGCAGAGAACAAAAATGCCTTACTCTGTTAGCCTGAGTCGTTAGACCCAGTCCACCACTGTTGTCCAGTAAGGACCCTCCGCTAGTGTCCAGTAAGGACCCTCCGCTGTTGTCCAGTAAGGACCCTCCACTGTTGTCTGGTGAATTCCACATAGGGAACAGACTGCTGTTGGAGTTGCTCCAGTCGCTGGCGCTTGCGGCACTGCTGCTAGGAGGCAGCGGGATAGGTCCCATCGGAGACCCCATGTGACTTGTAGGGGGGTTGATGCTTCCATTGTGATCCCAGATGGAGGAGGCTCCCTGTGGTGGTGTGTAGAAGCTCTGAGAGCAAAAAAAGAGGAACAGGAGAGAAAAGAGAAAACAAGATGGATTACATGCTGAATTTTCTCCTGTCAAATTGCTGGTGAATTACTCCCTTTGAAGACCGTAGCTACTTCCACCTTAATCTTTCACTGCAAAATATGCAAGGCATAGATTCATTTGTTGCAAAAAGTATTGCCTAGCAACAGGGTCAAAAGTTAACGGAAAGCCTGCGGACAGAAGATAAGTGTTCGATGCCATAGTCCAATCAGAGGTTAGATTGGAATGCAGCTGACATGATGACAGCTATTGCCTCTTTCATGGTTTTTTCATCTTTAATGATATGCTCAATGTCCGATGTGAACCTTGAAATTCAGATCGAAGATGCTGTTGGTTCCTCAGTACGAGCCAACTCGTTGAATTTGATTCATTGTTTTATACATTTCTGATATCTCAGGAAACAAATGTAATGTCCCTTTCACACAGACAACAGTGGAACCATGAATGACATCTAACAAGAGGCCATATAAACAGTCCCATCTTCCTACAAAATTTCATCACTTCTAAAACAGATGATATAATGGTCTGTTTTGCTATCCAATAACAGTCAAACACCAACACATTATATATCAGAGTGATTCCACAAGGACAGGAACTATTACACTTGTTTTCAATGGAATATGTGCAGGAGTTTCCAGGAATGAGGAAAGTAAAAATTACACATTTTTCAGCACAAAGTGACAGGTAACTTCTCCAGCAACCAAGTATGTCTTTTTTCCCCCTTAGAGGCTTCATTCTCGTACTAGGCTCCACTACGTAAATGTTGTTCCATATTTGCAGGGTTAACCCCAGAAACTATTTTTGGCATTATACCAATACCAGATTTACATCTTCTTTTTCTCTTTGCATTTGTACAGATAATGAAACAATTGATAGAAAAACATGAAAAGCATTTCAGAGAGAGATCTCAAAGTGATTCTTCCGATGCACTCACCGGCTGGGAGCTTGGAGGGTTATTCACTGGTCCCGTAGACCACTTTGGTGGCGAATGGTGAATCGGGGTGTTAGGGAATCCAGGGGGTGACTTCCACAGGCTGTTTGAACCCGGAGCTTTGCTAATAGGAAAGTTCTTCCAGTTCTCTCCTCCTAAGGAGTTCATAGCTGTCAACAACAACAAAATATTCTGAGCTTGATGGGATTTAGAGATGTGAGAGGGTATTAGGGTCACTTTTACAACTTGCATAGATGACACAGAGTCACTGCATTGATCAGTCTAGTAGCCAAGGTAAATCACTATAGCAACAGATTGGTGGTTGCAACCTGCTATTCTTGAAGAGCTTGACTAAATATACTCCCAACAGATGTCCATCCTAGCCCTTCACCAACCACACTGATCCGTTCCATTACTTCACCAATCCAGATCTATCCATTCTCTACACTAGCTGATCTCTATTCCCCCCCTATCCCTACACCAATCCACCTTACATATTCACCAATTGAACCTTCACTAATAACACCCCACCTCCGCCCTCCCCACTTATTAAATCAGTCCCTTCCCGCATACATCCTTATTTCTTCACTAATCCACCTCTATCCCATCACTAATCCCCCTATCTTTAAACGGATTGAACCTTCAGTGATCACACTTTCCCATCCCCCCTCCTCCCCAAAAATTATCTTAAAAGTAATCCGGTTCCCCTCCGACATCCATCCTTATTCCTTCACAGACACAATCCTATTGCTCGACCATCCATCTACTCAAACATCCCAGCTCCATCCCTTCACCCGTCCGATGTATTTTATCGCAGCGGTCCTACCTGCTCTTCCAATGGAGGAGAACCGACTACCAGTTGCCTCCTGGTGGTGGGGGTAGGATAGGGATGAAGCATCTCCTTTTGGCCCTTGCTCCCAGACACCGACTCCAAAGTCATCTGCCGAGAAAAAGGGGGGGGGGGGAAAAACAGCGGGCGATGAGAAGTGAAAATGCACCAAACATACAGAAACTAATGACACAAACAGATGAAGAATCAAATCAAATCACCATTTAACAGTGTACTAAGAACATGCTATATCTCCTATAAAGAGTACAATATGGCAAAGTGGATTGTGACAAATACAAAGCAAACTGCAGTTTGGCTTCTACCCTAGGATGTTTTAGATATATGGATAGCTATATGGATAGCTATATGGATATTCAATATACACTTCAACATCCCCCCAACCCCACCCCCCCTGGCCCCAGCCGTACCCAGTACGACGTTTTTCATGTATTCATTTGAATGAAGTTCCCAGAGATGTAGTTCTTGTTTCCTTTCCCCCTGCACAACCCCCCGTACATCCCCCCCACCCCCATAGAGATGGAAATGTTCATGAAAAGGCAACAAGCTTACTCTCAGAAGTCTTTGAATAGTAGTGGATACACACTTGCTTCAAACAACTTCATATTTAACAACAACAAAAGAACTTAAGTTTGAGCCAAAACTATGCTTACAAAATAGTTTATGAGTTTCCGAAGAGTTATGAAGAGTTGAAAGGAATGAACACTGTTGTTCCATGACCTTTGACCAAGTACAACTGTAATTTCAGGTACTAAACCATTTAAAGAACAACAACAACTGCAACCAATTCAGCGAGTCTCTAGCGTCCACTCACCTGCGGAATATCCGTAAGACGGCTGCAGCCCGGAAGATGCTCTCAGTCTTGCAGGGCCCTGATCCATTTGCTTTATCTTGGAAAACATTCCAGAACTTTGAAAAGGAAAATCAAAACAGAAGCAAAAATGAAGGGCTTCACCAAACCATTCATCCACTAACAATTGTTCTTTGTATTTGGTTCTTCAGGTAACTAACATTAAGTCAACATCCAGCTAAATATAATTGTCCAAAAGAAATTGATTTTTTCCATTATTTCCACAACTTTTCCCAAAGAGAAAATACCATTATAATTTGAGTTTGAAGAATGGTGATTACTCGAGTGACCACCAGTGCTTTGGTCCAGTAGTAAATATCACTGGTTGCGAGTATTAACCACCATCAGGTCAAAGTTCAGTGGGTATTATCTTATCTGACGGTAAAATTCATTCCGGCCTATCTCACTCACACAGAGGAAACCTTTCATAGTGACTAACGGACTCTGTCTGTGAATAACAGACTTTCACTGTGACTAACAGACTCAAGTCTTTGGTTTGCATACATGGCAGTGCCAAGCGGTAAAGTCAGATGGAGTATACAATAATCTTACTTGGTTGGGCTGTTGGACGTTCCACTGCTGGTGTCCGAAGCTGAATCCAGATCACGAGGGTTCTTCAAAGTTCTGCCTCTCATCAGTCCAATGTTAGATTTACTGCCTCCGACTCCTGTCACAGAGAAAGAGAGAACCAGATTAGACAACCTATTATTAAACTGAAACCCAACTGTGTCGTGATGCATAAATGCAAATCAGACATTACATATATGGAAAAGCTGTCTCGAGGGCTCTCACTAAACGAGTTGTTTTACGGAACTGAGCAGAAATTTAACATTTTTGGAAAATTTGTGGTTTTTTTGTAAAACCTGAGTGAGTTTAATCAAGTCGATCTTATCTTATAAACAGGGATGAGCCTGGGGTAAAAAAAAAAATCACAGAACTTTGCAAAAATTACGGTATAGGCTCCAGTTTGCGCATGCTACAGTGTGTTAGGTTAATAGTTTTTGTCCCCCGAGGTAGAAAAGAAATCCCGGATATTCCGCGAATTCGCGGAAAAAAGCTCAGGCCTGTATATATATAAATGACTCACCTTGTACGGCTGAGAATGCGGATACCTTGCTGTTAGGAGTAGAGTTGGTCTTGCTGAGTCTGGGCTTCTTGACATCGGATGACTTTCCGGAGACCACGCTGCTGTAACTGTTGGTTTTCTCTGCTCCTCCTCCGCCGCTCTTCTTGGCTGTTTCGTTAGCTCCGCTGCCACTCGTAGGGTTACTCTGACCGATGAAGGCGTTTCTGGTCGGTGTCTGGACCAAGGAAGCCTTGGGTTGTTGAGGAATGTGCGGTGGCATGGGCCGTGGCAGCTCCCACAGAGGTGGCGGCGAGTCCTTCTCTCGCTCGCTGCTCGCAGTGCTGGTCGTGTCGCTATCGGATGGTTTAGCTACAATCAAACAAGGGCAATTAACTTTAGTTAATATCTGGGCGACAAAGTATGTTACAAGTATCTTAATAAGTATATTAATACTAACAGCTCTTGAGCATGTTTACTTTTACTGCTGTTGTTATTACTTTTAGGTTTTCTTAAGTTTGGTAATTTTATATTCCAGGGTTTGGTTCTTTTGTACAGTGCTCTTGAGCATGTTTTATTTCATGATAACAGCACTTTAATATATGGTATTTATTTATTTATATTTATTATTTATAACAGTAGCTTACAAACAATAGCAAACTGGAACACAAATCCTATAAAATTCAGACCCAGAAGGAGAGAGAAGACATACCATGATTAACAACAACATTGCAACCTAAGCTTTGACACACACAAGGCTGAGGTATTGGTTCCATGAAAAGACATTGCAACCCATATAAAGTACAAACAAAGGCCATACGGGACTGGGTGAATGGGGGGTGTGGGGATGGAGGGGGGGTGAGGGGATAGGAAATGGCAAATAAGATCTATCAAAGCAGCAGGCTAAAACATGTGAAAACTATCGACCGGGCTTCAACCCAGCAGATTGAGTGCACCGATGATATGACGGTACACACGTCTTTATTCACCGTGCGATTGTCCTCGATCAAAGTAATTGTCCTTGATCAAAGTCAGCTTGCTTTTCACAGCCAACCATTCTGTCTAAGTAAATACTCATTATATCACATATAAATACATATATATAAGTCAGCACTTAAATACTTAAGCTACGACTCACAAGCCATGCGCAAATGTTGCCATGGTAACAAGGAAATAGCGATATGATACAACACTCTACAGCATTCTTCAGGTCAGCTAAACCTTCCTCTTTTGCTGAAGCAGTTCAT
>KN888868.1:4291-15224 GCA_000934455.1 Apostichopus parvimensis | reverse complement strand
TGTTGCCATGGTAACAAGGAAATAGCGATATGATACAACACTCTACAGCATTCTTCAGGTCAGCTAAACCTTCCTCTTTTGCTGAAGCAGTTCATGATCAGCAGCCGTCCAAACCAAGACCAGAGAACTAAGAACATGACTTACTCTTAAGTTTGATATTTCTGGTTGCCTTGGCAGCAGCTTTGGCTGCCAATGAATGAGGCGAGGTTGGTTCCTTGGAGCTTGGGTGTTGCGAGGCAGGGTGGTACCTCTTACGCCCGGCTTCCAGAGAAGTGGTGTACGGCAGTTCCAAAGAACTGATGTGGGAGAAGAGGAGACATGTTATGACAAGATTTCAACCCCAACTCAGAAAACTCTATTCACAGACTCTTAAAGCATAAACTACTTGCAATGCTGTCAAAACAATCGGGGTAGAAGGAATACAGAGTTCATCAATGGTTTTAAGGAGCCTTCCCTTTCATTATAAGCTAATGTTGAGCTGGTATTCATGGTACAAGTGCCTCTTGTTGCTTCCAAATGTAAGTTATCAGTACTGGATGTTATTCTAATAACAAGGAGATTACTACAAAAGACGCAGCAAAGATGTCACCGTTCCATTGATTCCGGTCAATCGTTCCAACCATATATTAAATCCAGGCCAACCTTTAGGATTTGTTCTAGTTGTCCCTCTGAAAAATTTTTGTCTGCTACAACCATCTCCAAAGTGACAGAGGGCAAATTTTTATTATCATTTTAACTATTTAAGGCGTTTTAGTTACGATGCAATCTGAATTTTAAGTATGTCTCTAGTCATCAGCTGGACTAACACCATAGAACAGAATTTGGTTGTCTCTGATTCGAATGATTAAAGAAACATGAACCATTTTGTTGACCTACCCAGGGGGAAGATACAAGAAAAGGGTTCAAATAGTGAAAACCCTTGGTCAAAAAGATCACAGTTCATTGCAAGATGTAAAACATTCTGAGTGTAATATTGCATGCTGTTTATTATTACATGATTATCAGTATTCTTAATCTTGTTTTAAGAATAATTTTTTTTAAGCATAATTTTTTTAAGAATAATTTTTTTAAGAATATTTTTTTTAAAATAACAGTTTTATTTTAATCTTTTTTTATCAAATTCTGCTGCTGCTGCAGGTCTAAGAATCTTCATACCTTGGTTTGTTTACGTCGCCAGTCTTTGGGAGGTACTTTCGTCTCGATGATCGGCTCTTGACGTCTTCAAAGCTGTTGTCCTCGGTATCTGCCGAGTCCACGGCGTTACCCTTGCTGGTCTGTCGGGACTTGGTCGGCAACAGCTGAATGTCGTCAATTTGATTCATAGTCTGAAAGGTGAACGTCGACATATGAACCTAAACTGACCAGAATATAGTTCAACGCTTGACATACATTTCAAGAAACCCATTTCTATCTCCTGTTTTTCCTAATTTTTTTCTTTTTTCTTCTTTCTTGCTCACTTCATCCCATTTCTGTGTTTTATTCTACCTTCATTTACGTACCATCTTTATAGTTTTCACAGTAGTATGGCTAAACATTGTAGATGAGCTAATGGTAGCTGTGGCAAACAATCGTAGAATGCTCCCTGTATAATACCATCACATATCACAGCACAGCAACAATATATCACCTTGTGATTGTCATTTAACACCAATAAGATTGCTCACCAAACCAATAAATATTTTGAACGCAGCTGGTTGCAGTGACAAAATAAACAATTGAACAGAAAAATAGTGATGGTTTGCTGTATTATTTGTCATCAGCAGATCTTGAGAGTCTGTTTTAAATAATAATAAATAGATTTAGTCAAGACCTAGGAATCTCGGTGGGTGGCATGTGGGCCAAATTCAGCCCACATAAGACTTCAATCTGGTATGTGACAAAAACCAGCCTACAATCTTGCACTTAACTTGTTTACAGGCCCATAGTGTGTTATACTTGAGTACCCAACAAGACTACCCCTGAATATAGCTGAAGTTAGGAATAGTGAGATTCTGTTTTACATTGTCTAGCCTATTTCACATATGAGTAATCTAGGGCTGCAGCTCTTCTAGCAATTAACTGGTAAGGCTCAGGAACAGTATTTTTTGTTTTTATTTTGGGGGGGGGGGGGGTTGTTTAAAGGACTTCACTGGGTTCCCATGGACATTTATACTGGTAACGTAACTGAAGTAAATGGAAATGAACGTGGTTTTAATATCCAGCCAGTTACTTTTGATGTAAGAAAGCAGACTACTTGGGAATTAAATTCAAAATTTCAAATATGTTGCTCATCATTTTTGCTCCCAGAAAGGATGATTTTTATGAAGTAGTTTCTTCCCTTTATGTACCGTATACAATACTCACTTGGCGTTTTCCTCTATCGGCTTGTTCAGAGTCGGCTGTGGACTCTTCTGTCGTTGTCGAGGAGATATCGTCGCTATCGTTGGTTTCTTTTGTCTCGTAATTTTGTGCAGTCTTGAAATCCTTCCAGGATTGCTGCTTCCCTAGGTTTCCTTTGGCCTTACGCTTGCTCTTGCTCTTCGACTCTAGAGGGCGTTCCGGTGAGACTTTTTCTTCCAGCTGTGTGGGTTCCTCCGGTGGCTGGACTTCCGGAATCTGGTCTTCTTTGATATCGGGTACTTCCGTCTCTTCTGCCGCCTGCTTCTTCTTGGTACGACTACCCGTCTTCGTTTCCTGGTTAACTAAAGTTTCGTTCGATGAGGGTGTCTGCTTCTCACTACGACCGGCTCCTGTCGATCGATTATTGCTAGTACTGTTTTGGAGGTCGTTGATTTTCATCTTCTCTCGAGGGAGGTTTATTTTGGATTCTGTGTGTCTAGGATCTAACTGCTTATTGTTGTTTAGGGAGGAGGCCCTTTGTCTTAATGAAAGTTTGCTACTTAAGTTTCCCAGGACACTGTAGGAGAATAGAAGAGATTAATATTCAAGTAACCTGATCAAAATAGAAACAAGCATTGATGGTATACAATAACCTATAGGCCACACACTGGCCTATAGGTTACACACTAGGTATATGCATTGATGGTACATACTGGCCTATAGGTTACACACTAGGTACATCGATTGATAATACGACTTAGCATATAGATCACACACTAGTTATATGCATTGATGGTACATACTGGCCTATAGGTTACACACTAGGTACATGTATTGATGGTACATACTGGCCTATAGGTCACACACTCATACCCTGCGTACAGTTACTGAGGTTACATGATGTAACAACAATCAGGTCAGTGTGAAACCACAGGTTCTTTTTTTCCTCTTCACAGACCCAATCAATATTTGCAATGTCGGATAACAAATTCAGTTCCCTAACCCTTTACCTTGTTTTATGTTTTTTGTTGTTGTCTGCAGCTGCCCCACCACCTTCTCCAGAACCAGACGGAACAGATTTGCCTCTCCCAGTATCCCCGATCGGTCTCAGGTCCAACTTCTTCCACGTTTGACCATCGGGCGTGCTGTTGTCGCTGGCGGTCTGTGCCGGCAGTGGCTCCATGAAGTGCACTGCTTCCAGGTAGGCCACCATACATATGACCACCAGGAAGAAGCACATGACCGCTGCTACGACAAAGTACATGGGGTACTCCCAGGCGGGTCGAGGCACTGCGGCTGCGCACATTGAGAGTAAGTGGTGGGGCAGGGATGCGATCAGGTTGTACTCTAAGATTTCCTTATTGGCCAACTGGATCTGAAGTGTCCGAACCACCCTGGCCAGAGAAAAATCTGGACAAAACCTGTCGAATGACATGGGAAAAAAATGTAAAAGTTATTGCAAATCATACGTTGGTCAAACAGCGGCTTGGTTGTTTTATACCTTGTCAATCTCAATAAATCAATCCATCAGTCAATCAAATAATCAATCAAGTCAATCACTTTATGAATAACACATTACATAGATTAAATTTGTCTCCTGATCGGAAATTAAGACCGCAGATTCTACTAACTGCATGAAATACAAGGGTTCTAAAGAGATGGTGGCAGTCTTCATCAATCAAACACATAAAACATAACACCCTGACATTGCTGTTTTGTTTTTGTGAAAAGTTGGTTTGTGAAGTAAGTTGTCGGTAAGTAAACCTAAAAAGCCCCCCACCACCCCCACCCCTCCCCCCTGTAACCTGTGTACCAACAGCCCTAACACGGAATGCAACACAAAAGACTAACTGTAACATCCGACTGTAAAAAAAAACATACTCTCCCGGATAACTTTTCTTAAATGATTTTAGCGATACAATCTCCACTTTGTCAAAATTCATGCCTTGAAAGAGAGACGATATAAATCATCCTTTACAAAGGAGTTATGACGACATCTTACGTAATATCCAGTCTAGCCGTACTGTTGGGTTGAACAAACAGAGGTTCACATTGCAGCACCCTGAACCCGTAACCCTCACACTGCTGGCCGTTGATGTACCAGGAGTTAACGTGTAAAGCTATCTGACCAGTATTCTTCAGGTTCAGAGTACGCTTTACCGTGAAGTGAGGTGGAGTCCTAGCCGTGGGGCTAGATCCTTCAGAAGCAAAAAAAGAAAGGGAGAACAAAATATATCAGTCAAATCTGATAAAATTGCATACCTTGTCACTGTCTACAACTTACATATTTTCTCAGGACCAGTAATGTCAGTAGTCATTAGCTCAGCTCACCCTAAACATCAATTCAAGTCTTGGTGTTGAGAGTTTTAAGAGGCAATTTAACCATTATTTTTATTTCTTCTGTTTTAGCAATCTACTGCACACAATAACATTTCTCCTCATCGGGGCTATTGTTTCAGCTGCCTATTGTTTTGCTGTTTTTACGTAACACTTACTGCCTTGACTCTGATTGGTACGTCAATAACATGCAACGATAGTAGCTTAATATAACCATGCACTGGCTGATGTTAATAACAGCCATATATGTGGACCAAAAATGGAGATACAGCAATAGCTTGTAAAAAATGTATTGTTGTGGTCTGGTTGCTTCTTATGCTGTCACAACCAACATTGTTACCAAGACATTACTTTCCCAATGAAAATGAAAATTTTCATTTGTTGATGACAAACACAATTGGTTGGCGAAAATAACAGATGGAACAGTAAAACAAAAAAAAACCTTAGAATATTTAGAGAGAGCAAGCATACCACATTCATACATAAAAGTCTGTTTGAGAAGTGGTAAGCCTATTCAAGTTTTGGAGTCTTATCAAATTCAGGTCATTGCTTGCATGTTGTCTGTTTCCTTCTTATGCCGCAAAACCACTTTATTAGAAGAATTTTATTTCCCCAATGAAAGTTCAATTTTTCATTTGTTGATGACAAACACACTTGTTTGACGAAAATAACATGTAGAAGAGTAAAAAAAAGGAATATTTAGAGAGAACAAGCTTAGAAGCATAAACATTATTCCAGTAAAAGGAGAAAGACTTACTGTTACAATCGTTTAAATGTTGCACTTTCATATCAAAGACAATATTGCTGTTGGCGCCAGGTAGCTTGCTGTTAAGTTTCAGCTCTGCTTTGGCGCCCATACCTTGTACGAGGAAACCATCAACCACTGAGAGGTTATTTCTAACAGGAAAGAAAGAAAAACAAAGGTAAAGTAAATGACCAAGTTTTCCAGCGTTGGCATTGTCTGATTTAAGCAATAAGTATAAATTCCGCAGTAATCTGTGCAAAATAACACAAAACCCTAGCCGTCCCCTCCCCTCTCCTTCCCTCCCCCATCCTGATCCCTGTCTTACCCTCCCATTACCCTTTTCCTTCCTCTCCCACTCCCATTCCCCTTCCTTTTATTAACCCAAATCGTCAATCAATAAATAAATAAAAGTGGCAACATCTTACCTGATGACGAACAGCGATACCCGTTCCTTGTTATCGTAAGGCCTAAAATTGAGATGAACGGTAGCATTCTGCTTGGGTTTAAGAGACATAGCAACGAACGATGGATCTGGTTTGACTCCAAAGGTGTCTTCGATTGTGGCTAGATGAGACTTGACGCAATTACCTCGACAGTCCTGTCGACAGAACAATGAATTTGAAAAGTGTCATTTGAAATGCCTTCATTTATTTCAGAATAGGCTCTCATACGTTGAAAGCACTGACAATCTGTCCATATAATCACATTTCCCACAGTGGATTTTCCCACTTTTCCCAATGAAAATATCCAAAATGATATTTTTGTAGTCTGACTTCATCACAACTCATCAAATCATCATCACTTACCTTTCTTCCAATATCTTTGACTGAAAATGGGTTGGGATCTTTTATGTCAATTGATTCTGGGTTAAACCTGAAAATCAAAAAATAAATAAATAAAAAATAAAAAGTGACACATATTAGTATCTTTTTCTAGAAAATACAACTTTACTTGAAAAAATTCTATACAGTTTTCAAACGTATTGTAGTCCATCCATTCAAGAAAGAGATAGTGGACTCCTCTTTTATGGAAAAAAAACCCTTCATAAATCTGTAAAAATATTCAGACACCCAGCTTTTAATGCCTTTTTTTTGGGGGGGGGGGGGGATTGTAACTTTCTTGTGGAATTAACCAACTATTATGACACTATCAATATAATATTTATGACCATTTTTTTCTTTCCTCCTTCCTATTTGTTTCTTTGGCATGGCAAAAAAAATATCAAGTATCTAAGATGCAACCCGTTGGTTTGAACAATGGATTTTGAACTGACCTATCGGAGAAGAGATCCAGGATGGCTGACGGTTCCTTGTACGCAGTGATCGGTACTAGCTGTAGCAAAATGGTGGATTCTGTGGGATTCATGATGGTCACAATGCTCTTCTGTAGGGGCACAGGGAAAGAACACATAATACACTCTGAAGTAGGTCATTGATACCAAAGAAGATGGCAAATATCAAATATAAAAGCTGTATCATTAATACAAACAAGCACAAACTAAAGGGAAAACATTACAACTTCCATAATGTAATTTACCATAAACACATTTTTGTAAGAAAACCTTCATATGAACTTTTTCTAATTTTTTCTTTTCCCCAAAAAAATTCTTCCAAGAAACATTTATATGAATTCACAAAGGACTCACACCGACAACAGCCACTACTATACTCCACAAAATTTGTAAACATTTTCCTTTATTTTTTTTATATTTTGCCTGAATTTGATACACACAGTTGTTAAAAAGTACAGTCATAAACACATCTTGTCAACCTTCTTGTAATCACTATTAAAAGTCATGCTTGGTACAATCAAATACCAATGACACTTCAAAATTTCATTTATAACGCTTAATTGTACAGGTGGTCAAAAACAAAGGACCGTCCATGGCAAGAACACTCACCGCTCCACTATCCACCAGAGTCATGGGAAACTTGACAATGTCCTTAGAGGTTAGCTTTGGCCAAGTCAGCTCGGCGCTGACAGAAATTGGCACATCTCGGACAAGGTTTGTGGCAAGTCTCATGGTGGTGTTGACCCTACATGGTGAAAATATGGAATGCTCATAAAACATTTTTCACAAACACTATGTACAGAGGATTTTTATTTGTTATGTCTGTCTGTCTGTTTTATTTTTTTTCTTCACTCTTCACAGCTGTCACTAGGCTAGAACATACTTTAACATGATGTCCTCATCCAGTTGTACAGCATCAGACCTGTGCTGATATCGACATCTATTGAACTTTACAAACGACTCCCCCCCCCCCCCCCCCCCCTCCCAACACCCTCATCCTCTTTTCTCCTAATCATCATTTACTCTTGAGCTAAATCTTGTGACTTGTGACACTCGTGAACCAATAAAAATGTATCGGTGCTTACTGGACTTGACCAGCCTCCTGCAGTTCCATCCACTTATTTCTCCTAAAATTATAAAAGAGTCTATCAACTTCTTGATTATCGTCCGACTTGAGAGAGGCCAGCCACATCTGTCCATCTGTGTGAAAAGAGATTGGTGCAGAAAAATGAAGCATGCAAAGTTACTGGAGGAGAAAATTCAAATATTTCATTCAATTTTTCAATCATCTTTTTCTTTTGTCAACGGAAGACGAGATGGAACCGACATGACACTTTTAATAAAGGAGGCCTTCTGGACTGAGAGAGGAATTACCTCCAAGACTTCAGAGACAGCCCTTTAAGATAAACTCTGTAATTCTTGAGTCCATGATGGAAAATTCACGACAAAATTTTAGAAAGCAATTAGAAAATGAGAAGAATATGACAAGGTTGTTATAGATCCCTCAGATACAAGATTGACTCCGTTCCTTACATTCACCCCCTCTTCTCAAACACACACACACAGAGCAATAAACAAAAAAGGGGGGAGTAGTGACCCTTACAATACATTAGATACCTAGAGGGCTTTTGTAAGTCAAATGCTAACAGGAAAATGCCAAGACATCACACAGAAATTAACACTTGGCTATCCTCTTAAAAAGCATTTCTTTGAATATCTTTGAGTATTCATTTTCCAGGAATTCACAGCTTTGTAAGAACACTTAGCGTTCACAATGTTGTCACGGTGGCATGGGCTATACAGTCTATCACTGAATGTAACTAACAGCAGCTTCTATTCCCTTAATGTCATCCATCCCTTCCAGCTTTGATCCAATCTACAGGTGATGGCATATCTCTCTCTCTCTCTCAAAAAACAGCTTCCACAAACATCTACTGCCATCGACTGAATGTTTCAAATATCCCTTTGATACGATCTAAAACACAGATCTCTGAAATTCTGCAAACCTCCGGGACGTGAAAATTACCTTGTGTGTTTGTCGGCAGACCCACGTAACAGTCGGCTTGACATCGTTTTCGAACGTCGAAAGCTATTTTACCGATCTGAAGTAGAAGGAAGCGAGAGGAACCGTGAATTCATGAAAGAAGCTAAATGCAGTACCTGTAAGAGACCGATGCTATATTGCCGTTTGCCTTATAATTCTCAGCACCCCTCGTAGAAAACAGAGAAGACTGCAAAGTTAGCTGTCATTCCTCCATGCTCCCTCAAAAACAACATGGCTTCTAATAAGCCAGTGGCTGACTTCCTAATCCTAACGGGTTAATGATTCATGATATTGTCTACTGCAATAGAGACCATTTTGTGTCCAGAAAACATTAAGTTTATAGTATTCAATGGATTCAATAACAAAACCTGTGAAGTTCCATAAACTAAATTTCAGCATCGTCAATGCAGTTTCCATAAAAAGTGACAAACTTGGTGTAATTTTCAGGTACCCTTATCACTTCTCTTTTGAATGCTTCAAATCTGGCAAAATTCAGTGCAAAATGCCATCTTTCACTTTACCTCACTCACTGTAAGAAACAGACGGAAAATGATGACCAGCTGTTATCAACAAATACGACCGAAGTCTGCTTCAAATTATTGATGAGAAGAGGATTAATAATTACCTCACTGTAAGTAATGATTCATCTCTTAATCCTTAATCAATGACCTATCCGTGTTTGCTGACTCCCTTGTCATGTCTGTTTCGGTAAGTATTCGTGAGCATGTCTCACTTCCTAAGATCATGTATATCCTTGAGCTTTCACACCACTAATTTAACCCATAACATATCGAAGCAGCATGCTATAAGTTTTGCTATAATATTCCAATGATATCACGGCCTTCCACATTGTCCATAAGACACAATTTCTCCTGCAGTTTTATTCAGATATTTTTCTTTTGACGACAAGAAATTAAAAAAAAATTAAAATCAAGATATGTTGTAGTAGTACATTCCATCGCAGGCACAGGCCACTGCTGTTAGATGGGTACCATAATGAATGGAAATCATGGACCATAGCTTACTTTTAACTTCTTTGAGGCTTCAATCTCGAGGCTGACGGATTTTTTCGGAGGCTTGAAGTAGAACTGGTCATCCGGTGGTTGAGACTTTAAACTTTCCACTGTCATTTTGTGGCTAAAGCTGTTGTGTAGAGTGATACTTTGTGTCTGCACTAAGCCCTGGAAGTAGGAGAATGTGTAGAAAAACATACGCTGAGAATGAAATTAAAAAATAACATTCTTCCATGTTCCTTCTTCCAGAACCACATTTCCCCCAAACTACATAATAATGGGTTGCCAAGCATTCACGGTGGGTCATGAGCTGGGTCATCAAAAAGCAAGAGACATTTAATCGGTAGATTATACCTCTGACAAAATTTTAGCTCGAACTTCCTCTGTGTCATGCAGTGGCCTGTCTTATCAAGTTTTGATAAATCTCAGTATGTGTGTTGTTGTTTACTGACTTTCAGTCAATCAATCAATCAATCAATATCAATCAGATCAGTAAATAAGCATAAATCACCAGAGAGTAAATATATATATATAAATTGGGGTGATTTTAGGCCTCAGAGATTTATGACTCGAGGTCCAGGGTAGTCACAATATGGCTAGCAAAGTCACCCAAATAGGTTTGGGGAGCAAGGTCATAGAACACAAAAGCAACAGTTTGTAAGTAAACCAAAAAAAAAACACACAAATTTACAAAAGCAAAGAAATCTTTGCTGGAAAAGGATTCGTACGGGTGACTTAACAATTACAAGTTCTCTGCTTTACCGACTGAGCGATCTTAGCCCTTAGTCTGTGGACGATCCTAAACTTAGACGATGATTTCTTTGCTTGCCCTAATGCAAACAAATCCTTTCCGGGGATAAATACTCCTAGAGTTCTGCAACCAACAAATGGAACTAGTTAACAAAGTCTGTTTTTCAAAGGGACATACTGATAGCAAATCTCTGAGAATGAGGTGTGTGTGTATTCTTACCGGATACGCCGAAACGAATACCACTTTCTCTGGCTTGATGGTAACATATCCCTCTACCGCTTTTAATATTGCTTCGTACTGCTCTATATGGTACTGTGTCTCTAGATGGACAACTCCGCTGTAAAGTCCTTCGTCCTCTGGCGTCTTCAGTCGTAGCAGCATAAGGGCATAGTGGTGTGCAGGAATTGTGATCTATGGAGGAGAGGGGGGGGGG
>KN888867.1:33989-57189 GCA_000934455.1 Apostichopus parvimensis | reverse complement strand
TTCCAGACTGTTAACATTCAGATTTTCATCCATTTAGCAAAATCTAAAGCATTGACTACGGTAAATTGTTTTCAGACAAAAAAGTTTCAGGAAAGGTTGAAAAGTTATCAAATTTTTAATCGTAAAATGTCATGTTCAGTATTGCTTTTACAGGATTGTACATTGGAATCTACAAGTTTTAATTACCATATTTTTTTTTTGGGGGGGGGGTCCATTTTCTGGGTGCTTTGGTTTTAAGTTGCACTGTTAAATAACACTTTTGAATGAATATTAAACAAGTTGCAAAAATGGAAAAATACTCAGTTGTTTCAATATTTTCGGATATTTCCCACAGTCATAGGTACATATAGTAAAAGCCAATTGGCTTGTTACCTACACTCCAATTTGACTGGCTATCCAGTTAACTGTTTTAGCTCATTTTGGATTCTATTAAAATTTGGACGACCATTTCAGATCGGAAAAACCTTGGCATTTCTCCTGAATGCAAAACCCACCGTACTTTGGACTTTTTATCACCTCATTTCGATAAGATCCGTTCTTTCCGAATTCTATGTACATTACTATTGCCCTCTAGTGTACTTAGTCTTAAGTCACTTAATAACCCCAAATTCCAGTTTTTATGTTTAAATAATTTACCTATCCACTTGTGGAGCCTGTTCTATGTACACAAGACTATCGTTACACAATCTTTATCGTCCAACACTTACAACATTACAACAGTAAGTACGTCCAACACTTACAACAAAACTACTTATGCAACGTTCATGCTTGACTTTAAAAGGATGACTTTAAGCAGTAGTCAATACTTGATATGTCATACGGAAGTCCAAGGAAAGCAAGTAGGGGGGATGGGGGTGGGGTGGGGATGGGGGGGGTAATGATGAAAGACAAAAATGATTACTAGTGTAAATGTTTCTATATAGCTATTCTGGTCTCAAAAAAATCACCTTTGAAATATGCTTAACCTCTGGAATGTTCCTTTCAGATTAAATTTATGATGCCAGTCAGAGCTCCTTGGTGCAGGTTTTAATGTTAATCCATTGCATTATAATACATGTGTTAAGCTTCAAACGTACTTTGAACATCATGTAAAAGCAAGGGAGGATCCTTGGATGGCATCCAACACTATATAACATATGAGGTCATTAATGTCACTGTTTACTCATTGAGTTGTGTGTATATAGGATCCTTGAGAAAGTTGAGATACACTGTACTGTAGTGTGTACTGTACTGTACAGTACAGTAATGTACAGTACTGTACTGTACTATACAGTACGGTACAGTACAGAACAGTACTGTACAGTACTGTACAGTTATGTACAGTACTGTACAGTACTGTACAGTACTGTACAGTACTGTACTGTACAGTACAGTACTGTACTGTACAGTACTGTACATAACTGAACAGTACTTTACAGTACAGTACTTTACAGTACAGTACTGTAGTGTGTATATATAGTCCTGTCACTTTTATGGATGGACTGCAGCTGTGAGCAAAAGAGTCATTTCTCAAGAAAATTAAAAAAGTTATAGAATTACAGCCATTCACATTATCTTGCTGTTTTGATAGATCTAGATACTTATTACATAATTCTTTCATGTAATGGAGGGCCCATGTATATAGCTTTGTATAGCTTTCTGTTGGATCCTACAAAGCTCGTTCTCTTTGTTATTCTGTATTTGATTACAAACATTTTGTTACGACAAAATTAGTTTAAAAATATTCGTTACGAAATCAAACTATGACTGATGGAAGTGTGTTTCATCGTTCTGCAAGATATCAATCACTTATTGCAAATCCATTGTGAATGATTAAAGGCATTGAAGACTCGCCCCAAACCGTGTGCCACTCTCAGAAAAAAAAAAGTTAACTTTCCGTTGCTTGCAAGTGAAGTTTTTTTCTTGACGCTACACAATGCAGACAGTATTGAAACGTGACACCTTGTTATCTTTCATCTAGGTCGAAACTACAGTAAGTCAGATTACCGGCACAAAGAAAGTTTCTTTGTGCGCGAGTCTTCACTACCTTTAAAGCAAATCCTTTATGAACTCCATTTATCTAGTTTATACTAGGGCTCAAAGCAAAGAGCAGTTTGGTCACATTCCTGACACAAACTTTACAAAAGGTTTATGCAGCAGTTCCTAGCAGAGCCTTAGCATTTTCAGTTATGTAACCATCATGATACAACAAATTTTATAAACCTTAAACTTGATGTATATACAAGAGGTATTTAACTGTTAGTTATTGCCTAGATATGCTAATTATTAATGTTATTGTGCGATAAACCAAGATCTGGATGTATGGAACACAGCTAATATTGAAATGCCCAGCTGCTGCTTGAAACTTTTGCCAGTTGTGGAATCAAAATCTCTTAAATAGGAGAAAAGCAGAGTGCTTAAGATTATGAGGTGACATGTAAGCCACAACGCTAAATAACTTTAAGTGGTCCTCAACAAATGGCCTGAATTATCGTAATTCATAAAAATGAAACTGTCTTTGTAATAGTGCTTTTGAAACCAAAATACTTGTGATATTTTTCCTTCAAGAGGAAGTGAGACTTGATCGGACTGTAGACATATAAGATTTGTCACGAGTTTGAATAACAAACAAAAGAAAAAAAATACAAACGAAATAACAAATAGCTTTTTATCTGACAAAACTAAAACACTTTCCAATTGATGTCATCAAGTTGCTGAGATCCAACTCGTCCATACAGTATCTGACAAGATCATGAGCTTTTAACAATTTTGAAAAGTTGTATCAAAAGTCATTTATCTACTTAATAGTCCCCTTTCAAAGTGCAACTCATAACTAAGTCATTTACAGTAACAGTAGTGCCACTTGTTTTGTAGTTGAAGGACATAAATATTGCATTCTCATTTCGAACTTTGAGAGCGATAGGTCTACATTGTACCAACCTTTTTGTTTCCTTTCTATTCCCACTTTGAGCTAATGTTACTAACTTTACTTTGAACTGATCAAGCCACATGAAGTTCATCTGCCATCTAGGGGAAAAAATTCATTCCACCTACTGTACAGTGATCTATCAAGAGAATGCCAAACACTGTATTACCTTAAAGGGTGTGAAGACTCGCGCAAAAAGAAACGTCTAATGCTGGCGATCTGACCTAGTTTCGAATGAGGTGTAACAGAAGTGTTAGACACCACCATCGATGCCAGAAAATACACACACAGCTTGCTACCGTTGGTAATTAGACACTAGTGTACAGTCAGTACATACAGCTGGGGTCAATACCCACAGCACAGTGTACAAACAATACAGCGATGGACATCTCAGGTCCAGCTAAAGATAACAAGGTATCACGTTTCATTACTGTACTGTCTGCATTTTGTAGCGACACGAACAAAACGTCACTTGCAAGCAACGGAAAGTTAACTTTTTCAGATGGCAGCACGCGGTTTGGGGCGAGTCTTCAATGCCTTTAACCTCTGGGGATGCACCCAATCATCTTGTCCAGCCGAATTGAGATTCTTTGCAATTATTAGTAATGAACTTCTGTACAAACCGTATAACTGGGAAATGTTTTAGCGAGCACTTTAAATTATGATTATTCTTAGCAGGAAACTCTGAAATTATATAAATCATGAACAAAAAGCTATTGAAAGAGTTTTTCATATGGTTTCTGTTTCCATAGTGATACTAAAAAAATGGTGACTTTTTTTTGTGCTTCTTTCTTTCTGAAGCAGATAATATTTATAAATTTATATATAACTCCATAATTTATAAGTTATTAATTATACAAAGTATTGTACAAGTTCACTTATTATAAAAGTCTAGAACTGCATGGTATCTGCACAGCACTGTATGTACAACTGAAAGAAAATTTGTTGCAATCGTTTTGTAAGCTAGTAGTGTACAGTAGCAGACTGTATGGAATTGCTGAAAAAACAACTCCTGATCTAAATGCCAAGATGTCAGAAGGGTTATCTCTTTTTTAATCAAACAAATATGTCAGGAGAGTAACTGCTCCTCAAACATTACATACTGTACATCTAGCCTGAGAGTCAGGGTATTTTAATGTACTCAGAGCTATAACAGCATATAAACCCCTAAGAAGTACAAGAAAGTCCTATTAAAGTCTACAGCACTTGATTTTTACAGTGTGACAATTTGCTTCTCAGAGAGTTATTAAACTTATCAGTGGTGTTTTGTAGACATGGCTTAATTAACCCTTACTGCACCTACAGTAATATATATACCAAGGTCTCAAAGGTCCCTCCCTGGGAAATTATTTACAAATTTGAATTACTCAAAATTCAGTAACTTTTTGGCAATAGGAACCTATGCATTGTTGGAAAGGTATTGAATGAAGTTTCCCAATTTTATTTTTTTTATGATTGAGCTAATTATGTATGCAATATGCAAATGTGGTGATTCTATATACACTGTAATTTACTTTGCTCATGTTAAGCGTTCAGCTCTACGGTTTATATACTATTTAATGATAATATTTGCTTTTTATATAGCACTTTATACCAGCGATAGGTTTCAAAGCGCTTTACAGACGTTAAATTACTCCTGGTCAATGATAACCTGTCCCAGAGACAATCCCTCCAGTCGGCAGCAGTTATATACTGCGCCCAATGATAAGTTACCTCACTATGTGGATGAATTATAATTGCCTGATACATATATGCTGGGCAAACTTTCTATTGGTCAACAATACATATCTCTAATGTGTGACTTGACCATTGTATCTCACATACTCTGATCTCGTTGACCTAAGAAGTACAATCAACCCAAGCTCATACTTAATGATCATCTAGGCTACTCCATAAAAATCCCAAAGACCTTGAAGTTGAAATTTACTGTACATGCAGAATGTAAAACATGTCCAGCATGATTTAAAAGACTTGGACAAGGAACAAATTATATCAAGGGTTCTCTTATTGACAAACCCTTGCGATGATTACTGGCATTTACAAATTGCAGGACTTCTTGTTTAACTAGTGATACTGTATGATATACAAGTAACATAGTTTAGCTTCAAGAATAAACATCTCCAAAGTTTTAAAGCCAATCTCACCATGCTTTTGATCAACTGGTTGACCTTTGAACCTATGTAGTCATATTAAACAGGGACCGAAGATAAAAAACTTCTATATAATTTACTCCTATCAGAATGCTTATATAACTATATGAAACATGCCCTATGATGTATCTACGGTAAAGTTTTTTTTTTTTTTTATCTCCCAAGGAAATAAAACGACAAATGCTTTGTTTATTTTTTTTTGTGACTGTTCTGTGGTACTAAACATACTTTAATAGTGATACTGCTCAGATCCTGGAACCATTCCAGAGCAACGTGATTGGTGAGCAAGAATGGGAATTATTTTACAACCCATTCTGTAAGGAATTCCTGTGAGATTATCTCTTGTGTAAACCAAATAAAGTGATAGGGTTTAAATATTTGAAGACAGGGATTTCAAACCTCTTCAGACTAGTAGTCAAGTTGAATGTGAGGTACCTGCCGTAGAATGGTACATCTTGAACCATATGTGCGTTAGAAGAGTGCGATAAAGGCAGTAGCGGATTAAGGGCGGGGCAACAGGGGCATGTGCTCCGGGCCCCCCACATTTTGTGCATTAGAAGAGTGCGATAAAGGTATTGTAAAGGTAGTGTTTAACTGGACACCACAGTGCTCACACCTTTTAGAGCAGGGGTGGGCAACCTACCGCCCGCGGGCCACATGCGGCCCCCCAGTGATTTTTTTGCGGCCCGTGAGATGTCTCAAGAAAAAGAAAAAAAATCAATCTATTTTACATAATCACAAATTACGAGCTTGCTGCTTAGAATTTATCGTCACTAATGATGCTGTCAGGTAGGCCTATTATCTCCATCAATTATCAACTGTACTGTATTGACATTATGTTTTTGTGAATACAGATTAAGTACACACACCTATTGCTTGAAAGTCTTCGGAATCAAAGGTTTGAAATCAACAGCAGGTCGTTGGTTAGGTGCGGCCCAGTCAATTTTTTACCCAGGCTTACATCTGGCCCATTCATTCAAAAAGGTTGCCTACCCCTGTCTTAGATGGCCTAGGGAGGGCTTTATAATCTTCACATGGTGAAAACAATGTTTATGAAAGGTATCTAATGTGATTGATTTTTTGGTTTGAAGGTTGATTTTGTAGTTGTACACATACAAAACAAAACAAAACAAATAGCCTAGCACACCCTAACATTAACACTTCAACTCATAAGATAAGATATTATAAGATATAAGAATCTTTATTGACCAGAAAAGGAATTGGCATTAACTCCATCTCAGTAAAACAGACAATAAAACAATCATAAACACATCGAAAAACATAAAAATCTGAATCCTAAAACGAAAAATTAAGACTGTACTACGTCCATGTTCTGACACATAAAATTGGCTTATTTCCTACAGAATTCATTGGCAAGATTGAGAATAGCCCTTGGCAAGAAAGAACGCCTGTATCTCTCGGTTCAGCATCTCATGACAATGGGTCTGCCCGTTCGATTGCTGTAATCTACCCGATGCCCAAGAGGATGTTGGGATGACATGATTGACTTCATATTCCTCTCTGATACTCTGACAAGCAACTCATCTACTGAACTGAGGTTGAACACTGATTAGTTTTTGCTACAACAGTTTTTACATGTTCGTCCCACTCCAATTTATCAGTGATGGTTACTCCCAGGTATTTATAAGATTGCACTTCTACTGGTTCATTTTCATTTTTTTGTTGATAGACTTCTTTAATCAAATCCTTAATTATGTCAATTATGAATATGAGCCCACCATGCAGTACTCCTAGTAACTAATGCTTGTACTACTACTAGTAGTAGCATGGACACTTCGAAGTTCAGGCAACTAAGCCTTAAAACACCCCAAAACTATATCTTCTGGTATAAATCACCTGAAAATATACTTGATATGGTGGGAGAAGTGTGTTATATTACGATACACGGCCAAACTTTCTTTCCTGCAAACTGTTTTCACGTTGTATTCCAAGAAGATTCTTCGTGATTGTGGAACTGGTATTTCTTTGCTAGAGTATTGCGAAGTTCGGACACTCGGTCCCACAGTGTGGCGCTGGTGATAAAATTGGTGGCGCAGTTGCTCTTTCAGTAATTATAACAGACTTCATATATCTCCGTCATTTTATTGACAAATATGTAAGTATTTACTTGCACACGGGTCATTTTGGAGAGAAAATAACTGTAGCTTCTTACTTTTTGGTGAACTTTGGCTCTTCCTGTAGGTTGTCATGGTGAAATCGTGTATTTCTTAGGGGTGTCCGAACTTCGCAATACTGACTATAGTAGGCCTAGCCTAGTCATATTATTCAGACAAAACATTGGTTACAATCTGCAATTTAAACACAGCAATTGCAGTGTCTAACCAGTGCGACAACATTTCTTTAAAACATACAACTACCTTTATTGATAGCCTTACTAGTACTTCTAGCCTAGGTTTGGCCTACTTTGACGTTACTGTTTCTACACCTAGCCTACCTAGGCTACTTTTCCTTATCTCAGTATATAACTACTACTAGGCCTACTGACAGTGTAGGCTAACGTAATAATAATGTAACTTGTAACATGTATGATGTAGCCATACCACAACTTCAGGCCTTTCGACGTTAAGTCAAGTGTCATTGGACCAAATGTTCAATGGCAATAATATTGTAGCAGCAGATTCCGATTTTAATTAGTAAAACTCGACTTACCGACAATAACGTTCGAAATAAACGAGAGAATAGGGTCAAATTTTCTATCGTATTGGCCCGAACACTTTCTGTAACCAACCACTTAGGCTTCAGTTAGGCTACGTACGTACTATAGTCTAATTGAATTCCCCAGTATAACTGATATGATAACAGGTACGTTATCAAGTGGGCGTGGTTAAATAAGGGGGTGTTTGGACGATCCCATTCCAAACCAATGGCGTCAAAACCAAAGAGGCGCCCTTTTGATATACATAAATAATCGTCACCGAAGTAACACTTTAGTTGTTCATTTTCACATCTATTTTTGACAGCTTTAGAAATAGTGACACATTAGGTACATTTTTATATGCATTTCACAGTAGAATGTGCTGAT
This sequence comes from Apostichopus parvimensis, assembly GCA_000934455.1. NCBI lineage: Eukaryota > Metazoa > Echinodermata > Holothuroidea > Aspidochirotida > Stichopodidae > Apostichopus > Apostichopus parvimensis. Next base: position 49,091 of record KN888867.1, on the reverse strand, counting down.
GAATCAACTTGGCATGACTTTTTTTCTAACATACATATATCAGTGATATGTATGTTAGAAAAACAGGTAGCACTAGTTATGATCCAAATATTACAATATCTTGTTGTTTTCTACATACGTCGATATAAAAATATCAAGAAGCCTAAATATAATATCACGGGGTCACTGTAGTGTTTGAACTTTCGAATTAGAAGTGATTGAGTTCGCTTTACAGTCGTAAATTACAGTCATTAGTCAATTTCATCCACGTCTGCAAGTGTCGAAGTTAACCTGCTGAGCCTGAAATTATATGAGCAACATTGATTCCGAAGTACAACTTTTGTTATCGAATGCAATGATGTAAATGTCGTACGGTGACGTAAAACGTATTGTCATAAAGGAGCAAAAGGTCCCACGCCATATATATTCTTAGGTATAACTCAAAAGCCACTTTAAGCAATTGCCCCAAACATCAGCTCATAAAAAGAAATTTGTGGAAAAGGCACTCATGATGATAACAAATTCTCACCACACACGGTGGGGGGGGGGGGACCTCACGCGTAGAGTAAGGCTATACAACCCCCAAGTCACAAAATTCGTCAATGGGTTCGCGACTTGCCAAGATGATTTGCCGATGTGAAATTTGAATATATAACTTAAACTTTCGAGAAAAAAACATGATCGCCATATTTCTACGTTTAATGTAGACATTTTGGAGATAAATAATAACATTCCAGGAAAACTTGACTGTTTCAGGAAAACTTATAGTCGAACTTTGGGGAAAGAATTCAAACATTTAGTATTAAATGTCGACATTTTGAGAAACAAGCATATACAAGTCTTAATTTTCGAGAAAGAATTAGAAATTTGAGACATAAAGAAAAACGAAAGCGAACTTTCATATAAATTTTAACAGTCGGAGTTTCGATCAGTTCTATAAAAAAAAAATAACTCAGTGTAAACAAATCAACACCTTGAATTATTTTTGCAACAATTGTGAGACAAAATGGTCGAAATCTTGTTACATATTATAAGGTCTTCAGACACTTTTTGAAGTTTGCCGGGAAGCTAGAAAGTTCAAATATTAGAGTCGAAAAAGTCGAAAATACTGGTTCAACAACCAGTAGCGGAGCGTCCATACAGTCAGGGGGGGGGGGCGGATGCCCCCCCCCCCCCTGACGGACTCAAATGGACTGCTGGTGCCCTTTTCAGCTTTTTACCACTTTTTACTTATTTGCGATTATTGACTTTTTTATTGCGCTCTCATCTACCTATTGACATTTGTCACATTTTGTTGGTGTAATTTTCTGACAAAATGGCGATAACACCTATTTATTCTTCGTTTATCTGCAAATTAGCAAGGCCCGGAAAGGGTCATTTCCGGCGATCTAGAGTGTATCTTTACTCCAACAATTTCTGTACGCTCCGCGCCAACCAATGGTGGCGCTCCGCTTAGATAGTGTCGAAAGCGCCCCTACAGACCATTCTCGCCCCCCTGACCAATACCCCTAGCTCCGCCACTGTCAACAACCAACTTCTTAATAGCTTGTTCCGTTGCTGAAATGTAAATGAGAAAATGACATTTGTTCCTGACTAGTAGGACTGATAATTTTACTTATATAGCCTTCATTGTGCAATATTTTGTGATACATGAAAAACGCAATCTTTATTTTTATAAAATATTCCAGTGATATTTTTCGGACCTTTCCATATAACCGTTCAACCGTCATACATAGTTAAAGTCAAATATCAGGAAACGTCAGTACCTTTAATTGGTTCAAAAAGTTTAGTAAGACAGTAGACGGCTAGGTAAGGCGAGGTTACATTTAGAATATTGCCCAGCCTTTATTCTGGGTACTGAAGGTTTACAGTCAAAGCAGAGAGAAAATTTAAGAACAAAAACCTTCCAATATTGTCATGATATCAGCTCGAGCAAAGGTAAATCGCATAGAGTATTGAAAGTAAAATCTAAAACTTTAGGTAGTGCGGGATCGCCTTTGCTTCAGCAAAGTCCTGGCTCATATGACATCAATTCGCAGTGGCTCACGATGTACTACTGCGCATTGACATTTGTATGTAACCTAACGAAATCCGGTTGAAGCCTAAACCTACGTTCAATACAAGTGTATTGTATATTACTAGTTTCACGAAATGATAGTATCTACACAATTCACTCATTATATTTTGTACTTAATGTTGGAAGCGTTAAAAAATTGAAAGAAAAAGTTCATATTTCTTCGTATTGTCGATTATGAAGCTTGAATGAAACCTATCACTGTAGCAGTAATAAATTGCGTGACCGTAGACAAAATAATACAACTGAACAACTAGGCCTAGGTAATGTTAGGCCTAGGCTGAACCCACTCAGACTACTGTAGCCTTAACTACCTTAGCCGGGCCTACTGTACATATATTGTTTATGTCAGGATAGCCTATCCTAAGTTATGCTTTAAAGTCCTAATGTTAGTTAGGCCTACAGTAGCAATTACAAATTCCACAGGGCCTTAGTTATAGGAACTAGGCCTGTCGATCAATCCCTTTTCAAAATTTCATCAAATTTGGGAGAAATACCAATTGTGCTGCCCTTGTGATGGAACCCCCCCCCCCCAAAAAAAAGTATGATGCATCATTTGGATGGGAAAAACAACATAATAATAAGGGTTTATTTAACCTGAAGCAAGAAGGAAAACTTGTGATAGCCTGGAAGAGGAGTCCCCTATACTCTATGTAAAAATGGTACCAGACTGGAAGCTAAAAAGGGCCATTCTAAATGTAAGATCAGAACATTTTGAATAACTGTTACTTTTAGCAATGTTTCCTTCTGTTGTCAAATTTGAATAGCTAGATAATCACCATTATGGAAGCTTTACCAACTGGTGTAGGCCTTATTACTTACAACTTTTTTCGCAACTACTTAAAACAATTGCAGATGTAACATAGTAACATAGTAGTATGTACATAAGAATGTACATACCTGATATATATTTATAGATATCATACTCTCTCCTCCATTATACTCATGATCCAGTATTGTTTTCTTTGTTTTTTTTGTATTTGCATATATGCCATATTTGCTACTTTTCTTTTTCTCATACAGGAAGTTGCTTCTGGTCATAATATGAGTGGCCATCACCATCAACATAAACATAGGAGGGAGGAAACTACCTTTGACGGCAGTAACTATGTAAGTTATTCACGCTCATTTTGCTACTGCAGAAATTAATATGGCGTTCACATTTTGTGTAGCAACGTTGAGATACTAAGTTTTCTCTTCATAAGAAACTGCCATCAATGAATCTTTGCATGGTGTATCATTGTATATCATTTGTTATGTGATACTAGATTATTAATAGTTAATAAGTAATTTATTACATGACATTTACCATATAAGGGAGTGATATTAACAGTGGTGCACTGGTTCAAGGTGACTATCCTATCATACAACCAAAAACTACAGACTGTCACCGAGACTGTCAGATGAAAAGACACATATCTTTCTAATTATATAAATCTGTCTTACCTTAATTAACTCTTTAATTTTGTGGTAAAGAAAAAAAGTTCTTATGGTCTTGGCAATTTAACAAAATATACTTAAAAGTCTGGTCTGTCTCAAGGTTGTAGTTTATATTAATTACTTTATTAATTATTAATTAATTAGTTATTTTTAAACAGGGTAACAACAAGATTTAATATTATTGCATAACAATTTCTTTGCTAGTTTGTTAGCAATACTACTCATACAAAATAGAGCCGTCAAAACCATTTGCACTGCAACATTTATGCTCTTTGATAATGTTTCATATTTTAATTATTTTATAAATTATGATACACTTTGATCGCTAAGTGAATGTTTGTCTTGAACAATTTTTTGTACAGGTCAAAGTTGAACACATCAAAGTCCAGGGCCTAGGCAAGACTAAGAACGACTTTGTGGTTCACCAGTGCAAAGATCTCTTCAAGGCAGCGACATTTAAGGATGTCATCCTATCGAGCCAGGAAGTGAAACAGAAGTTAGAGCAGGCTAACATCTTCAAAACAGTTTCAGTTCTTATCGATACAAGCAAAGGTGAGAGTACTATATCATCTCATACATCAGAACCCAGAAGAAACAGACCAGACAGAATTTATGTCTTGTATCAACATATCTTGGAGGGCAGTTTTGCACAAAATTTTTGTCAGTTTTTTGTTTTAGCAGTGAGAAACTAGCTGAAATAAATATTGGGAAAGAGCTAAGAAATTTATGGCTAGAACAGGATTCATACCAGTGACCAATGTGTTACATGCCGGGTGCTCTACCGACTGAGATAACCAGCTCTTAGTCGGTGGCGATCCCTGTAGAGCCATTTCTTTGGTGGAGGCGCTAGTCAAACAAAGATCACACCACAGTTTCATTCAGTACAATCCTGAAAGTGGCATGAAATGGATTTCATGAGAAATTTGGCTTTCTATATATAATTATATAAGTACAGTAAATGAAAAATATAGAACTGAAAACATAATTAATTTACGTATATAATGGAAAGAAATATTGAAAATTTTGTGGTTGATTCTCTTCATTGACCGTTACTTGATAAACAACGACTTCCTCTGCTTGGAAAAAAGCTCTTAATGTGGTGCCATCTCCTTTAACTTAACAGGTCCTGGGGTTGGCAAAGATGGTCTGGACGTCATCTTTAAGGTGAAGGAAGGAAAGCGTTACTCGGCCAGTGCTCACACCGCCATTGGCAATAATGAAGGAAGCTTGGTAAATATCCTGGAACCCATGACACAACATGATCTTTTAGGAATAAAGCAAAGGCATTGATGGTTTGTAACTACAGGTGGCTAGAAAAAAGGCAACATTGAATTATATTGAATTGGTAAACTAAAAAACAAAACAAAAGTGGTAAACTTAGTTTGAACAATTGAACATCTTATTCTGAATACTATTTGGTATCATGCAAGTGTCAACCAGTTGGTTAAATCGTTACCTTTTTCCAATCATCTTTTTCAGGTGCTTGGAGGAAAAGTAGGCAATGTTTTTGGCAGGGCTGAAAGGCTGTCACTTGAGTACTCTAGGGGTTCAAGACAAAGCACAGGGTACAATCTTACCTTCTCCAAACCTGTATTCAACGAACTATCCAAAAGGTGAGTTGTAATCTCTATTTTCTCTCCATAAAACAAATACAAAGTAAATGAAATGTTGGTTTTAATAGGGCAGAGGAGCTGGAGGTATGTAGTATTTAAGGAGAAGAAATTAAAAGTTGCTTCTCTTGGGTGAAATGAGTGCTCTCCATCTAGAAGATGATAGAATCATGTACATCAGAGGTATGGAGAGTCAAGATCATGCCCATATATTAAAATGAGAATTTCTACTCTAAACTGGTTCCCCCGCCATATTTTTTTGTGCCTCCCAGTTGACCGGGGCCTTAGGGCTGTAAGCCCCTCCTTACCCTCCCCCCCTGCCCATCTCATCAGGCCTAGTATACATACAACACCAACATCAAAATATTACAAACCGTGACAAATTTCCCCTGGGCACAAGGTGTGATATTGTTCGTGTTACGCCAGTTAATTCAAGCAGAAGAGCAAAAACAGGACATTTTCATTTTAAACGTTTTGCTCGAAACTCCATTTACGAAAGAATGTTACCATGTCAACCAGACCCTCTGACCCCGCCTTTCTTGCCCTCGTATTCTTGTTTTCACCTTTTCCCCGCAGTGTCTCAATTTTATTTTAAGGGATTTTTTTTCCATCTGAATTGTAAAGGGATGAAAGTACAAGTTTCAGGCAATCCAGCTCTTGACAATATTTCAGCAAATTATTCCTGCGTGTCACATAGTCTATGCATCCATAAGCGATAAAAAAATTTAAAAAAAAATCGGTTATCGTAATTTTAACACTCTGCTTTCAATTACGGCTTTTCAGATTAACGGTACAAGGTTTCAAATCATCGGGCGAGTACCTCCTCAGCTCCTTCCGTGAAATCGGACGCGGTGCTTACGTGGACTACACTGTAAGTAATATAACAAGAGACATAAATTTTGAAGGTCACTTGGCATGTCTACTAGGAGGGGGAGGGCAGGTGGCTTGGGTAGGGGTGAGGTGACTGTGCTTGAGCTGAGAGCAATGTGCAGATTCTTAAACAATAAGGGATTCTTGAAAAATATTTCCTTTTTTTTTCACCATTTTTCTTTCAACAATTCTTCTTCCTTCCTACCCTTGCCACAGTTTCCCGGTCCTCTCGGACTGCAATCCCTGAGATGGGAAGGAGTCTGGAGGGATCTATCATGTTTGACCAGGGCGTCATCGTTTCCCGTGAGAGAGCAGTGCGGACATTCGCTGAAGTCGTCGCTAAAGGTAAGCTATCGCTGGCTTGGCTTAACTCACTAAACGTAAACTTTGGGATGGAGTGGCTCATTTTGTAGCATCTGTAGGTTTAACATTGTTCTCTGTTACTCGACACAACTAAACAAGGTTTGGATCCAGGATTTGATAAAGTAAGATGTTATGACCCATTGAGTGGTTTAAGCCAAACCCCAATGTAGAGCCTGTGAATCTGGGGTCACTTTGCCCCCATGGTCATGGAAAACCTTCAAATTTCACCTCAGCTGAGACAAACTAATGGAATCTAGTGAGAAGTACCCCCAGGATATTGACTGAAAATTTTAGGAATAGAATGCAACCGCCTAATTTACTTCTTTCCTTTACAATGGATCAAACTTCATGTGAAAGATTCTATTTTTTCCATTGCTCTATTTAAACTTGTCCCCTCTCCAGCATATTTTCGCTCGGGATACAAGAGACGAGCCTATTTGCCCATCGAGGGGTTACCTGGTCAAGCTCAGCCAAGAGTTTGCAGGTTACACCGGCGGGGACGTCAAATTCGTAAAAGGAGAAGGAGAGTTGCAGCTAAATCAGTATCTATTCTGGGACATAGTGAGTATAAATCAAGCCATCTTTGAGATGGTCAAGTTTTTGTGAATATCGATGGTCGTATCCAGAAATGTTTCCTAAAGATGACCCCACACTCTCCACTGAACTCAACACGACTTAACTCCACTTCCCGTATTGCGGGAAGTCTTTGGTGAGGGGGGGTATTGTGTGTGTGTGTTTATGCTGCAGATTATGACTGAGCAAGATCCTGCCAGCTTTTCTTGTTCGACTATCTACTGTCGGGGAAACCCATCGTGCGGCATATCCCGACAGCAGTGGCGTAGCCACGGGGGGGCGTGGGGGGCGACAGCCCCCCCATGAAAGCTTGTCGCCCCCCCAGTCGCCCCCCCACTGGGAATTTGGGTGTCGAAAAAAAATGTGCGAAAATATATCATTGGTCTGAATGGTCTCGAATCTCCATGATGAGGTTTCTAGGTACTGGAATGCCAAAGAAGATGTTAAAATGTAAAAAATGCTGACATCATACAGGTTTCTCACATCATTGCTCGCGTCATTGCCTCGATACTCTTTCAATCGGGTTTTCACTTCTGGCTCTTAAAACCGCTCAAAAAACAAATTTTCAAGAAAGGAGACAATACTATCGCTGAGAACTACCGGCCAATCAGTCTATACATAGGCGTAGGAGCCCAATTTGATTGGGGAGAGTGGGGGGGGGTGGTGGTGCTGTAACGACTTGCCTGCAAAATATAAGCAAAATTTTTCGCGCGCTTCGCGCGCGTTCAACATCTTAATGTACATATCATAAAGGCATGCATCTGTTATTACATCGCATGCCAATTACAAACAATCATTTGCCGTGTTATTACCCTTCTATTAAGTTATAATTTCGGGGGAAGTCGTTACAACAATGATAATATAAGTTTAACCATTCAAAAACACATTGCAATTGATTTTTCTTTCAGTATATTGGCATATATTGGCAGAATTTTCCAAAAAAATATTTGGTTGGGGGCTGCAGCCCCCAACCAAATATTTTTTTAAGGATGTTGAGAAAACTTTAGAGCAGCTTACATTGCCTGGGAAGTGTCATTTCCAACGATCTAGGAGGCCATTTTAACTAAAAAATTCGGTACGCTGCGCGCCAACCCATGGTGGCGCTCCGCTTAGATAGTAACAAGACGCCCTCCCAAGAAATGGTCAAGCCCCCCCAGCGCCCCCCACTAAAAAAATCCTGGCTACGCCACTGCCCAACAGACATGAGGCACTTTTTAACACTAACAGCTAATAATAACGTGTAAAGGTAAGTTGGCCTGACGTTTCGAAGGACAAAGACAGAAAGGTGTGGAGAAAAAAGGGTGGAAGAGAGCTATGAGAAGAGGAGTGATGGGGAGAAGGAGGGGGACAGAAGAAAAGTTAGTCATGTCCTTCCTGAATGTGTTCACCATGCTCATTAACCTGTCTGTATTGTATTCTGTGCATGTTTTTGTCCCTTCTGTAACTGTTACTTGTGATTAAGCCTTTGAAGAAGGTCCTGCTAGGATCGAAACGTCAGGCCAACTTACTTTTACACATTCTCTTACACAGGCTCTCTAGTGGATAAGCAGTTTGCTAACAGTTTTATTTTATTTTGAGCTCAAAATAACGTTAGAAAGGGTTCAGAGTATTTTGCCAAGACAGAAACCAGGTTTTAGCAATTCATAAAGTGACAGTAGAGCAGTTTTGAAATATTTAATAGTAGTCAGAATCGTCTTTAATGAGGTGTTTTTAATGTCCTCATAAACGATTCATGAATATTCATGTTGGTTTTTCGTAGGTGTTTTCATGTTCTCTGCAAGGGGGTCTGATGAAGGCTATGGACGGCAACCAGGCAAGAATCAACGACAGGTTCTTCTTGGGTGGACCCACAGATGTGAGAGGTTTCAACTTCAGAGGCATCGGACCACAGGACAGTGGTGAGTATAGGGTAGAAGGTGATGGACCACAGAACAGTGGTATAGGTATAGGGTAGGGGTGATGGACCACTGGAACGTGGTTGGTACAGGACAGGGGACTTGGACTACAGGGAAAGTGATGTATATAGGGTTGGGGCATCGGACCACTGTGCAGTGGTTAGTATAGGGGTGATGGACCAGAGTATAGTGGTAGGTATAGGGTATTCGTGATGGACCACTGGAAAGTGGTTGGTACAGGACATTGGACCACAGGAAAGATATGTATATAGTGTTGGGGCATCGGAACACAGGATAGTGGTTACTATGAGGTAGGAGGTTATTGACCAGAGTACAGTGGTAGGTATAGGGTAGGGCTGATGGAACACTGGAAAGTGGTGTGTATTTGGAAGGTGCATTGGATCAATGGGAAAGTGGTAAGTAGACTGTAGGGGCATTTGATCATATGACAGTGGTACATGTAGGGTAGGCTCATTGGACCATGGGAATGTGGTAGGTATATGGTAGTGTCATTGGACCATAGGACAGTGGTAGGTATAGGGGCATATGATCACAAATAAGTGGTAGTATATGGTAGGTACATTGGACGATAGGACCGTGCTAGGTGTAGGGTAGCCCTTCCAGGACATTCATATTCTACCTCCCAGAATATATATATATAACCTTCATTTTCTAATTAAACTTAACTTGACCTTCTTGCCAAGCATTGACTGGTTTAATTCTTTAAAGGTTGTGAAGACTCGCGCACAAAGAAACGTCTCATGCCAGTAATCTGACCTAGTTTCGAATGAGGTGTAACAGAAGTGTTAGACACCACCATCGATCCTAGAAAATACACACACAGCTTGCTACCGTCGGTAATTAGACACTAGTGTACAGTCGATACATACAGCTACGGTCAATACCCACAACACAGTGTACATAGCAGCGTGGACATCTCAGGTCTAGATAAAAGATAAAAAGGTATCACGTTTTATTACTGTCTGCATTTTGTAGCGACATAAGAAAACGTAATTTGCAAGCAACGGAAAGTTAACTTTTTCAGAGCGTGGCACACGGTTTGGGGCGAGTCTTCAATGCCTTTAATTTCTTTGATATAATATTAGTATCATGGTTTTGTTTTTAGGTAATTTTCTAGGTGCTGAATCCTATTGGGCTGCTGGTGTTCATTTGTATTCACCTTTGCCCTTTAACCCCGGGAAAGGTCGATGGGGTGACCTCTTCAGAATGCACGCTTTTGCCAATGCTGGAAATCTATGCAATGTTAACTTAGGTAAGTAATAAGTATATAAAATATATTCATTTTCTCACAAAACTTCTCTTCAGGTTATTGTCAGCCGTAACTCATGCAGACATTGAAAGGTATGTGTGTCATGGTATGTGTGACAACTGTCTTGTATTAAAGGTCTCTTTCTCCAACTGGACAACTGGGAAGTATTAAATTTTTTTGGTAGGAACAAAGTTGTCTTATTACTTTTGCTTGAAAAATTTCTATTAAATTTCATTTTCTTCATAATATTTTTTATTATCTCATCATTTGTCATTTTGTGCATAAACAATATTTCTGTCTATATTCTATCTATAACTGGGAAGTATTAAATCTTTTTGGTATGATGAAATATTTTGGTAGGAAAAAAGTTGTCAAAGTACTTTTGCTTGAAAAATTTCTTTAAAATATCATATTTTTTCATTTTTATTTTTGTCATATTTTATATTATCTCATCATTTGTCATTTTGTGCATATACAATATTTCAGTTTCTTGATTGGAGTTAGGCAATGCACCTTGCCCAACTTTTGCAAACTTTTGCAAAACTTTGCAAAACTGCACTTTTTATAAGCAAACTTCTCCCCTTTTTTCTGTGATTACTTCATTTTATCAAATTAAAGAAACAAAACAAACCTTTCATTTCCAGAGTGATAAATTTGTTGCGGTAAGGCTTTTTTGTCTCAATGTTTCTTTTTCTTTGGCAGATAATCCCAATTTTACGGATCAACTGAGAAAACTCCAAGAAAACGTTAGATGGAGTTACGGCGCCGGTATGTTACTGAGGATAGGAAGAGTGGCGCGGTTTGAACTGAATTACTGCAAACCGAAAGCAGCACAACCTACAGACAGGTACGTCCTCTTAAATAACATTCTTCTGTATACTTCTGTAAATCTGTTTTTAACTGTCATCAATCAGTCAGAGTTGTTCCACACAGTAAGTGTTACCTTATTCTATCTAAAGCAGGGTTTCCCTAACTTTATCCCCCCACGAACCCCCTGTGGATGTCAGAGTTGTCCACGAACCTCCAACTTTTCGAGACACGATCTGAGTCATAACAGTGTTCATAAAAGATCAAGTTTATAGTGTAATATTGTAGAGTTTGTCGATAGGTACGACTTTTGTACATACTAAATGATATGATATATCAGATTTTAGTTCAAACAAAAAGTGCTCTAGTTTTGACTTTCAGAAACGTCTCACGAACCCCCTGGGATGGACTCACGCACCCCCTGGGGGTTCATGCACCTCGATTAGGGAGCCCCTGATCTAAAGGAAGGAGGACAAAGTTTTTCTGGCCCAGGGAAGGTGGTTTTCGTTTTAGGGGCCTGCCCCCTTTGTGGGAGCAAAAATGATTTTGAAGTGTACCTTTGTGAAGATATAAAGCTCAATCTAGCATACAATGTGACTACAGTAATTCAGTAGTTTTTCCAGTCTTGAATCACTAACTTTGAAATATTTATGTCAGTATTCTCCTTTCCTGAATACACCGTGCGTGCTGTAATGGAGAGCTATCTTTCGTAAGAGATTTGTCGAGGAGTGATGTAAACTTTTGCACTTGATCTTTCTTCCATTCTTCTTTTGTTAACTCTCCATTCCCTAAGGTCAAAAGCTTTTTCATATTTCAACCCTCCTTTTTTTTCTTTTCTCGACAGCATTGTCTCGGGTGTACAGTTTGGCGTCGGAGTTAGTTTCTTATAATCCTGAAATGTAACAATTTGAGAGAAGTTCTCCCAAAACGATGACTTTCTCGGCAAAGGGATATCCTATATGTGAAGAAACTACACACCGCAGACAAGGATGTAGTTAATATATGAAATGGTTCAGTTTTCATAAAAAGTTGATGACCTGGTTGCTAGACCAAAACCTGGCTTTTTGAAAAAAAGGGCGGTTTTTTGTCTTTCTTGTGAAAATGATGAAAGTCCTGAAAGTGTGTGCATGTTAATATGAAGTTCTGAAAAATAGTAAGAAGATAATTTGCCAGAAAAAACATATTTTTCTGTTCCTTTTAGTCCACACAAATTTTGACCAGGATCCATGAAAGGTAGCATTATATGTTGTGCAAGCAAAACCAACAGAAAAGTAAAATATTATTTATGGGACACAAAATTTTCTGTTTTAGATGTAAATGGTAAACAACAAATGGTAAATCAGAAATCAATAAGACTAGTACAGCCACATGAAAGAACTATGCAATTATGTGCGACTATTATACGTTTTGTTTCTTTAGGGTGACACCAAGATACAACCAGGGGCGTTGTGTTCATTCAGGCAATGGGGCAGTGCTCAAGAGCAATAGGGAGGGGGGGGGCAGGGGGAGTTACTAGCTTCTGAAACCTTATCAGATCCAAAGTTCAAGGTGACAGTGTACAACTTTCATTCTAATATTGTGGGCCTTATCCATATACAAGATAAGTGGGATAAGTGCTGAAAGATGCTCTTAGGATATAGGGGGAAGGGAGAGGTTGAATGCCCCCTCACACTTCTTCTGCTAGTAGAAGGAGCTGCAATGACTCTTTCCGTCAAGGGCCCAGCTCACCGTCAGTCTGCCCCTGCTTATAACCCGACACAAACTACAGCGTGAAGGCCGATGCATATTTACTGCATGTCTTAGTTTGTGCTTCCATTTCAATCATGTGAACTTGATTATGACAACTTTTCTGCTTTAAACTAACATAAAAGTTGTACCCTTCATAGCTTATTTGGTCTAAAAGTTTGTAGACTTGGTCACCCATATTTTCCACTTATGAACGATCACAAAACATCATTGCATTTAGCATGATGAAAGTTTCTGTACTGATTTTTTTTATAAAACTACAGTAAGCTGAAGCTCTGTATTGTTGTTAAGCTGAAACACAAGTTAGTTTTAGTGTAAGAAGTCAAACTGTTGCACAACACGGTATAAACCTGCTAGCACTCATGTATGTCTTTGTCTGTTACTTCAGGTCGGCAAATATAACATAACTAATTAATTTATGAACTATTTAATGTAAGCCTGGATGATGTCACAGCTCTTCCAATACTCTGAACTCTACTTCAATGATATTAAGGAAGTATTTTAAGCTTACGTCCTCTGTAACTACAAACTATTTGGAAACTAACTCATGGGAGCCGCATCACCCCTCATGTTACCCCTTCATGGGTTTGTTTGAGATCAAAGAAACGCAATCATTACGGTCACATACGAAAGACTGCTGTTGACCAGCGAAGATATTCATCATGATATCTCTATCAAAAGTTATAGCACTTAAGGAACATTCAACCTCATCTATGTAACGCTAGTAAACTTTAAGCCTTTTTTGTAACCTCCTACAATTGGTTGTAACGTTGTATCAGTGCCTATCTGCGGTTGAGAGTATTGAGAGCGAAGTGGTCAATTGGCAAGGCTTCGGACTCTGATCCAAGGATTGCTGGTTCGATTTATGCCTAGTTAATTACGTTGTGTCCTTGGGCAAGATGCTTTATCTCAACTGCCTCTCTCCACCCAGGGGTTAAATGGGTACCTGTGAGGTAACTTGTCATTGGGCGCAGTATATAACTGCTGCGGACTGGAGGGATTGTCTCTGGGACAGATTATCATTGACCAGGGGTAATAAAACGTCTGTAAAGCGCTTTGAGACCAATCGCTGGTATAAAGCGCTATATAAAAAGCAAATATTATTATATTATTATCTCATCCTATCTTGCTCTGGTAATGAATCACGTTATTGATTTTTTTTCTCCATTTTTAAGCGTCTGCTCTATCGGTCAGGTTTAAGTTGCTAGACTACTGGGGGTGGTGCTCCACAAGTGAAGAGTGGTATATGGAATGGAATCAGAGTTAATACTTAAATTGGAGTCAAACTCCTGGTTATTAAGAAAGAATAGAAAACCATAACACCAAACATAATGCTTTTGCATGTTACACATTATAAAAGTTTCTTTGTATTTCTGCGACAAAGATTTAATAGCATATAATGTCAGTAAGAGTCTGTCAATAAAATGGAATTGAAAACTTGAAAAAACAAAGACAGTTGTGTATTATTCTTGGTTCTGCATTTTCCAAGTTCCTTCCAGACATTGAGTGTTAATTTAAAAAATTTAAACATTTTGGTGATGAAAGCAAATAATAAGTTGAAAGTGTTATTAAAACGCTCGTTGTAGTTACAGCATTTATGTCTCTTTCTAACTTTTATGCAAGCGGTTTAAAATTTTCACATCTTAAAACTATGCAACCGTTTTCCCCTGGCAACCCAATATAATACAGTTTAATTATAATACAATGTTTTTTATGTAGCATTTCTTCCATTCCTCAAATATCTGCAATTATCTGTACGTGGTCTGACCTGTTCAGGACAATAACAACACTACCTGCTTCTGCAATCTGTCAACACAACAATGTTGAATATATATAGAGTAGGGTTTTTGTACTCATATAAGACAGATCCACCAAGTATGAAGTTCATCCACCGTGACCTTTAAAGTTACCTCGTTTACAAGCAAGTGTCACATACGCACACACAGATGCCATCACCATCATCATCAGACTCCTTCTGCCTCAGGCAAGGATTCCAAATCTGGTGAGGGGGAGGTGAGGGGATGGGGTGAGTATTCAGCCCACTCCTTGGAGCAAATCCCTAAAAGGAATTTTAACCCACAGTGGTCCATAAACCCCCCCCACCCACAGCATCTTCACATTAACAATTTTTTCATGGTACTTATAGACCTTGTCTTCCTTCTCCCCCTCCCCCACTCCCCCCTCACCACCTCCTTCAATGCTTCTCGCATTCCCATTGAAAATGAAAAAAATTCGTAATTTATTTATTTCAATTTTCATTGAATCTGACATATCATCTCGCAATGATCATGTCGGGTAAGAGACCCCCCGCCCCACCCTTCCATCACCCCTCCCCCTAAAAAGAACCATCTTGCATTGTACATATCTGCTTCTTCAACTGTCTGAATCAAATTTATAACTTAAATAAAAACTACAGGAGTGTCTATAAGGCATCTCTCAAGGTGGGTTTTAATATTGTAAAGTTTTGAAGAACAA
>KN888867.1:15640-32040 GCA_000934455.1 Apostichopus parvimensis | reverse complement strand
AATAAATTATGAATATGAATTACTATCAGTGTTCCATTTAGTGTGTCACAATAGATGTTGAACTGAACTGATATCCTGTTCTTATAATTCTACTTATAATAGGGTGAAGGTAGCCAAGTCTTCACAGACAAACACTTCAGCTATCCCGGAAATGAGTCACGTTACATGATTTGTGAATTCATAATGGCAAATGGTTTGCAGAAGCATAACTTAGTTTCCCTTTTATATATTACAAGTGGATTAAATTTGCCTAAAAAACGTGATGCATTTGGAATAATTGCTTACCTATGAATGTAAACTGAATTCATGGCTTCATTGACAAAATAATTAGTATTCTGAAAAATGTAATTTCTCACAGTATAACAAGTCTATTTCAGCTAAGTTGCCATGGTAATGTCTCTAACTATATTGTTGCCAGATACATTAATTAATCTAAGAAGTTTTACAGAATTTTTTTTTAATGCAATCAATTTCTGCCAACAGTACATGCGAAGATTTGCTGACTGACAAAAACGTTCTTACCAACTGGACTTTTGGGTAGAATGAAGACCGCTTGACCAAAGTTTTCAGTTGAAGCCCGATGGACAATATTCTGAACGATGTAATGCAAAATTCCTCCAAAGAAGAAACTCAGAGTGGCTATCATCATGTAAGAGCCAATCACAGCACAAGCTATATAGCTTACCTGAATATGAATATTCAAGAGATAAAGAACCAATAGATGAAAACTAAAGCAGTATCTATCATCATGTATGCGTGTATAATGCTAACAACTTAACAAACTCACCTGAATTTTTAAGAAATAAAAAAATAATGGATATAAAGCTAACGGTATGTTTATTATCTTGTAAGAGCCAACCACAGCTCAAACTAAATAGCTTATCTGAATGTTGAAGAAAATACCAAACCAAAAGATGAAACTGCTGCATTGGCTTATCATCACATATGAAATAAGGAATGCTAACACAGTACTTGAAGATTCAAGAAATAAAAGAACCGATATATGAAAACTAAGGCAGTGGGGCTCATCCTGTATGAGGTGATTAAATGTTACCTGAATATTCAGGAATTAACTTAGAGGTGAGAGCCCATTTCTTGCCCATCATTCATGTACAAACAAATCACAGCACAAGCTATAAAATGACTTACTTGAATATTCAAGACAAAAAGAAGTAATACATGAAAGATAACGACACAGTTATCATCACAGCAAAACCTAAACAGCCTACCTGAATATTCAAGAAATAAAATAGCCTAGTTAGATTATAACATGGTCAGTTTACCCAAAATAAAACAAAAGAAGCTCCTTTACAGACAGCCAATGATCATATTTTATCATGCTCTTGTCCTGCACATGCAAAATAACAAAGTCAAAAGAAAAAATTTGTTGGCACTTCTATTGCTGACTAAGTTTTGACCTGTTATTTTGTTGACATTAAAGGGTGTGAAGACTCGCGCAAAAAGAAACGTCTAATGCCGGTAATCTGACCTAGTTTCGAATGAGGTGTAACAGAAGTGTAAGACACCACCATCGATCCCAGAAAATACACACACAGCTTGCTACCGTCGGTAAATAGACACTAGTGTACAGTCAGTACATACAGCTGCGGTCAATAACCACAGCACAGTGTATAGACGATGCAGCGATGGACACCTCAGGTCCAGCTAAAAATAACAAGGTATCACGTTTCATTACTGTCTGCATTTTGAAGCAACACAAACAAAACGTCACTTGCAAGCAACGGAAAGCTAACTTTTTCAGATGGCCGCATGCGGTTTAGGGCGAGTCTTCAATGCCTTTAACACAAGAAGAACATATCTCATTCGTCTCTTTTTGTTTCTCATACACGAAATGCCAAAATCACGAGTGTTGATTCTTTTTAATATTCCCTTTTTTTCTTCAATTCCGAGGAAAACGGCGATGATAAAAAAATAAAAACAACTCACCCACAATTGAAAGATTAGTCCAAATATAGGCACCACTAAGATACTACTGGCAAAGGCAAGTCCGAAGGCTGCGTTGTTCTGCCATATACTCATATAACCTACGAACGAGATAAATATATAATTAAAATGAGAAGTTTCCAAGTACATCACCCCTAGAAAGTCTGGGTTTAACGAAGGTAGACCAATTTCAATGTACATATGTATGTATTTTAGATCCTCCTGCAAGCAGGAACTCGCGAAGAAGCCATCATTGGCTTATCAAAGCTTATCAAAGCTAACTGAAGTCAGTCTCTTAGATTCATATTTAACATCCATGATTATGAATTGTCAACATCTCTGTAACTGGACGACATACATTAATCTTGGAGTGACTCAAACTCGGGACCTTATGATTGAAAGGCACCTGCATTAACCACCGAGCTAACACTCGGCGTTAACCACTGAGCTAACACTGAGCTACATGGTGCTAATGTACCCAGGACTAATCTCTATGTAAAGCTTGCTTTGCACTCAATACAGACAGATCATGCCCTGACATAACCTTGACTCTTGCGATCTCAACATTGATAGTCGTGAAGACCCCAAAAGTCTTACAACTGACCCCTCGCATATTGAATGACTGATTACTCCATTCTGTTTTTCTGTTAACAAACATTGCTGCTGCAAAGTCTCATGCACCTGTAACACCAATTTTTAATTCTCGTCAAACTGTACCAGCCAAACTCTGTGTAGAATGAGGTGCTTTCTCTAGCTGCCTTAACCTGCTTTCAAGCCAAGTTATATCTTACCAAAAGGAGTGAAAAACAGCACAGATGAAAGCTGGAATCCGAGAACAAGGCTTATCCACAAAACTGTCGGCAATACCCTTCCAAAGCGCCACCAAAGGCCCGTGAGAGCTGCACCACCCAGAGTTCCGAGTGTCACAGACACCGCAAAGACGCCTACGGATGAGAAGAAAATTCTCGACACTTTACTCCCTTCACAACACTGAGTCTCAAAAGAAGCAACAGCACACAGCCTTCAGCAAACTTCTTCATCTCGATTTTGTGTTAAAGCCACGATAATCTGAGGGAAATGACGTTCCAAGCAGTTTGAACTGCAAGCGTCAGGATTCTAACAGAGCTGTTTTAAGGCCATTTGTGTTACCCACATATGTCAGCATGTTAATCTAACTAACAGCTTTCGAAACAAACCATTGGCCACATTCCGTTCCGATTGATTTATTTAAGTAGGACGTGAGGAGATCCATGTTGTTCTAGTAACTGTATCAGAATAGGAAATGCTCAGGGTGTGAGGGTAGCAGGGGGTAGGAGCCGGGGGGGCACTGGGGGCACGTGCCACCGACTGTTTTCCTAGCAAATGTGCCCTACTGACTAATAAAATGTTCCGCTTTAATGAAGAACTGTCTTTTGGATATCTTAAGCCTTTGTTAATTTTAATATTCTATTTTAATTATTCAAATGCACCATAATAGTATTGATAGCATACTAACACTAATATTTAAGTGATATTGCCGGTGTGTATTGGTTTATAGCATAACGAGTGGTGGTTGTGGAATGAGAAAGTGCCCCTCTGATGTTGTGCTCCCTACTTTTTGGAAGCTCCCTACCCCATTGGAGGGTAGGGGGTGGTGGGAAGCATGGTGGGCATCAATATTGGTTTTAATACTTCAACTGATTCCATCACATGGGAACCAGAGTTTCCACCTAGAGTGCTGAAGAAGCTGGAGGCAGGGCAGGGGCAGATGGAGGTAAGGTACTCGGGCTAGGGTTTAATTTTGTTTGTATAAATGATCTATTAAGTATACAATGGACGTTGTTGGTTACTTTTGCTTTTTACTTTGCATAAATACTTTTCTTGACAGTACTTCTTACTTTCAACATTTCTTCCTCCAACCTTTTTGAAATCGGCAAGGGTTGAAAAGGAAGGGGATGTATTACCCCCCACCCCCACCCTCCCCCATCCTGGATACAGACTTGGGGATGAGCAGTATTTACTGTGAGTTTTAAACTGGGTGCCTAGTCATCATCATTGGAATTGGTCCAATGTCTAGAGCTGGGGTTCCCTAACTGGGGTTCATGAACCTTCAGGGGGTGCGTGAGTCCATCACAGAGGGTTCGTGAGACGTTTCTGAAAGTCAAAACTAGAGTACTTTTTGTTGAGCTAACATCTGATATGTCATATAATTTAGTAATGTACAAAAGTCGTACCTATGGACAAACTCTTTTCGCTTTCCATACATACCCAAAGTAGTACCGTACCATGCATGTGATACTTGATCTTTTACGAAGCACTGTTATGCGTATTATAGTATTTAATACCTCATATCGTGTCTCGAAAAGTTGGGGGACAACTCTGACATCCACAGGGGGTTCTTGGGGGGATAAAGTTAGGGAAACCCTGGTCTAGAGAGTAACCCTTCCCGGTGAACAGGAAATAAACACCCAACTTGTATGAAGTAACAATACTCACCGTATTGGTACAAGTCCGTGAGTGCGGTAAAAATCACAAAAGAGGCAAGAACGGTTGGCAAGAACCCAAACATGAAGACCTCTGAATGGATGGGAAGGAAACAAGAAAAAACTGGGTCAGAGATGAGGGAAATTGTGAGAAACACTTTAGAATAGCTTCTGCAGGGATGAGAAGAAAGGACACTAGCACATGTACATACACTCACACATGCATGCATACATACATATATACTGTTCATACATGTTTATGTTTTATACTATGTTGAATCTGTTGTCTTTATACGTGAAGTGATGAACCAAATAAACAAAACGAAATGAAACATGCATACACACACACAGACCTGAATTCATACCTACATGAATACATACATATGTACACGCATACATACACACATACATACATGATAACTTCAATCTCTTAGCTATATTTCATGGGTCAAGGGTGACTTGTGAGGACAGGATGGTAGTGAGGAGGAGGAGGAGGAGGAGGAGTGGAAATAATGCCGGTGGAGGAGGGGAGGTGAAGAAGTAGAACGGCAAAGAAATTGATACTGGTCTGCTTACTCTACGTACCATTCTGAGAAAGAACGTTAGAAATACAGATGAACCCAGAGCTAATTTCTCAACTCTCAACTTACCGTATAAAAAAGTCCAATGGCCCAAGAAGCATAGAATCACACCCAGCAAACCACAAAAAGTGTACACTAAAGTAGGACCCATATCTGTAGATGGAAAAAAAAATATATAAATAACAATAATAATAACGATGATGTACAGAATTACCACAAGTCTGGTGTACAGACTCACTACAAGTCTGGTGTACAGACTCACCACAAGTCTGGTGTACGGACTCACCACAAGTCTGGTGTACAGACTCACCACAAGTCTGGTGTACAGACTCACCACAAGTCTGGTGTACGGACTCACCACAAGTCTGGTGTACAGACTCACCACAAGTCTGATTCACAGACTTACCACAAGTCTGGTGTACAGACTCACCACAAGTTTGGTGTATAGACTCACCACAAGACTGGTGTAAAGACTCACCACAAGTCTGGTGTACAGACTCACCACAAGTCTGGTGTATATTCTTACCACAAGTCTGTTGCACAGACTCACCACAAGTCTGATGTACAGACTCACCACAAGTCTGGTGTACAGACTCACCACTAGTCTGGTGTAAAAATAGACGCCCCTCTCTCTCTTTCTCTCACCCCCATCGACTGCAATACGCATTGCTCCCATATATGTATACGTTCTCACCTGTGTAAGTACACACCACACTGCCTTGCGACTTCTCATCGCAGGCATAGTCGACGAGAGGCACGTAAGCAGCGGATGTCATGTTCTTGGCCGGATCAAATACCAACACATTGTGAACTATTCCTCGGTTCTTAAACAAGGCGAGGTAAACTTCCTTCTTTTCTAACGCTGTGAATGATGAGACCTGGAGGTAAAGAAAGAGGCAGACAAAATCATCTTAATTGTAACGGAAGGTTCGGAAACATTGACTCCGGTTTCTAATTTTGTGTCCCATTCGAGTTTCCCAGACTACGTTTTGCGTTGAAGATCTGAGGTTTAGCTTAGAACTATTTCTTGGGAAGGAAAATGTTGTCTATAATTATATGAGCAGAATCTTATAAATTTTATAAGCTATCCCCTCTCCCTCCATTCCCACCACCCCACCCACCCCCCCCAATCACTCCTCTTCACTATTTATGTGTGTGTGTATTCATATTCAATTGTGTATGTATGCATATGTGTATATGTATTGTGGGTGGCGGGGGTGGGTGGGTGGTTTTACGTATTGGGTTGGTGTGTGGGTGGATATAAGTGTTACTGTTTTCTTGTATTGTTCTCTCTATTTACTTTATATGGGAGCGCTCTACTAGACAAGCCCTCTGGGTTTTTTGGAGTGCTTCCTTTCACAATTTTCCCTGTTGTTGATATGTTTTGTCACTTAGTTAACCTCTGTATTGATATTGTGAAGAAACAAATAAATGAAATTTAAATTCCAACCTCAAAATAAACTTAAAAGTTACCTTCTGTCCATGCTTCATGATATTCGTAGGCGTGGACATTTTCTCGACGGCACCAAACATGACCGTCTTCGAGTAGCTTTTGGTGGGCATGTAATAAATGTAGAGATCGTACAAGAGTGCCATAGCTGGAGACTGGGATCCTGCATAGCACGGCGAGCCTTTCGGAGATCCGACATTAGCCGCAGCAAATTTTATCAAGGCAAGATCGGACGTCTCGGTCAAATGTAGATTTGGTTCATTTTCGGGTACGAAGACCTGATTGCAGGCACCGGGAATTGGATCTGAGGGGGGAGGGGGGGAAAGAAAGGATTAAAGCGGTAAAGCTTACCAGCCTGAATCATTTATTTTGACTTTCAAACAGGTTCAATACAATCCCGTTATTATCACTGCCCATTTCCTCTTGTGGAAAGAATGAGCAAATTTGAGTTTTGGTTAAATAGACGAGAAGACAACCAAAACAGGCTTCAGTTTTGAGAACTGAACGAGCTCAATGGTATAATACTGTACACTCGGTAAAGGCTCCTCGACGATAACTACGCCAGCCAATCAAGAATGGTTTTCTCATGTATGCCTTACTTATGCTTGACACACGGGCATGGATTCATATATATATATATATTTGTCATTTTAGTATTTTGAATTCCAGGTAGGTCCTCATCTGTGTAATATATTACATCACTTGTAAGTTCTGACAATTATGATGGCAGTGAGTACATGGCTGTGGCAGCTGTGCATGCCCTGTCCTGTAGTCTACATACAGAGGTTAGTGATTTAACTAAGACCAATATGCATTCACACTGGTACAACATACAGTACAGTACAGGCATGTGTCTTTTAACTTCTAAGGTAAACGTAGGTAAATTTTACCATTTGCTTGAAACAGTGTGATCATCATCACAGTGTGGACTGTATGGTTGACGTAGGACTGGACAGTCCAACTCGCATTAGACTCACTCTCCCCTGTGTAACGCAATATGCCTTCATGGCGGCCCGTGATGCTTTCTCTCGACGATGAGTCGTTCAACTGTACTTCATCTTGTAAACTGTGGAACTGGGTCAACACAGCCACAGCATTTTCAAGCTCAACCTCTAAGGTATATATAGTGCTGTCTTCTATAAAACAGTTGAACAATTGATTTGAAGGAACCGTAAACCCTGAGGGAGCTGATCGAAAGACACAGAAACCGAAGGAATTGAATTCCCATTTTAATTGCGGGTTTCAAAAAGTAGAAATGGCGGATGAAGGAATAGGGAGTTCATTAAAAGGATATTCCAATTGCTGAAGTTAATTGCTTAAAGGGTGTGAAGACTCGCGCAAAAAGAAACGTCTGATGCCGGTAATCTGACCTAGTTTCAAATGAGGTGTAACAGAAGTGTTAGACACCACCATCGATCCCAGAAAATAGACACACAGCTTGCTACCATCGGTAATTAGACACTAGTGTACAGTCAGTACATACAGCTGCGGTCAATACCCACACACAGTGTATAAACGATACAGCAATGGACATCTCAGGTCCAGCTTAAGATAACAATTAAGGTATCACGTTTCATTACTGTCTGCATTTTGTAGCGACACGAACAAAACTTCACTTGCAGAAAGTTAACTTTTTCAGATGGCCGCACGCGGTTTGGGGTGAGTCTTCAATGATTTTAAATGTAATTTAATCACAAATCTTGTTTTTTTCAATAAGCTTTTCTCCACAGTCATATCTTTATTCTTTTGTCATAATACAGCACTTGTCTGTTGTTTCCAAAGGTAGGATGAATATAGGATTTACACAGGGCATAAATAATCACTAGTGCATATAGCTTACATAAAATATGACTATTTACATGTACGCATCGCTTGTTTCATCAACAAGGCCTATCTGCTAAATACAAGTGCCAACCTGATTAAACAGACAATCAGGTTAATAAGCAGTTAAGCACCATTGCAACCCTTATTGAACTGATGATAAAGTAAATGAAAAATGAACCGAAGAAAGGGTAAAATGAGAAGAGTTGTTACTGTCCTGTAAATTAACTTCCTACTTCTTGATTCTTGACGGGCTCCAGTAAAGGAAAGTCCTTTTCAAAACCTCCCAAACTTCAGCACAAAACAGTACAAAAGTTCACAAACAACAAAAATAAACAAACGACACTGCACACTAATGATACACTGTGCAACTCCAATTGCCTAAAAACTATACAGTTCCAAATCAATTAGATTCCAGTGGTTGTCCAGTTTTGCCTTGAAATCATTCAATGAAGTTGCAGAACAGAACCTCAATAATACTATAGACTGTACTACACTAACCTACTCTAATGGCTAACATTATTCCTACTGTATCTAGTACTACTACTGTAGTAGTACTATAGTAGGCTAGTACTAGTAGTAGCAGTAACATGAAATGTTAGGCCTTGCGTTTCAATGTGGAAGTAAATAAGCCAAATGTTAGTTACCAGACGAGTTGCACAAGTTTGGCGATGCGGCCATCCCCTCATTCATCAAGTAAACGTTGCATAGCATAAGAAAGATGTTTGAAAATTTCATTTTCGACTGTAAACGTTCTATTCCAGGGAGGAGTATATCTGTAATTTGTCCGCCAGCATAGCTCACTCATTAAAAAGGACTTTCTGTTGCTTGCAGTCACGAAATTTCTATTTTCATTCTGCAATGTTTGTCTTGTGATTCGTCCTCGGGGAATCACCTTCAAATTTGGATATGCAGGCGCACCACCATAAATCAATTTCTATAATCAGCCAGATTATTATGAGACAACTTTACCAATTCATCTTCGTGAGAGTCAGGTGCGAATCCTCCCCCCCCCCACCACCCCCTCGCTATATATCCAGTTTACACTGAGGATAAATGCTCCTTATACGCAGACACATTTACCAAGGCTTTGGATTGGGGAACCGACGCTCTGTGAGAATAGGGGTGGTGGTATAGGTTGTGCGGGGGCCCACACAGGCGCGTAGCCACGAATTTGTCAAGGGAGGGGCGAACCCTTCGACCCCCCCCCTTGGCTACGCGCCTGGGCCCACAGTCACGGTGGTTTAAATTTGGATACACTGGCGTGCAGTGCATTGTTCAAAGTTTTCGGTGGGGGAGGGGGGTGGGGAGGAAATAACCCCCGAAAGGTTTTCAATTCTGAGGGAGGGGGTCGTGTTGTTTTCCGTTAAAACATATATGGAGATGGGTTTTTTCCTTCTTGTAAATTTTGAGAAATATTCACTGGTGAAGCTGTTTTGTTCTAGAAATACTTTCTAGCAATGTTTTTGCCAAACTATATATTCTCAAGAAAGTTACATAACCTCTCATTGTCAACTGTGGATGTCCTTTTAATATATGTGTTGGGTCAAGATAACCCAATTAAGATTGCCTTTTGAGAAAAGACTACCGTATAATATTAACTGAAGCATGGAGGACAGGTTGCAGCAGCCTGACAAGCAGTGGCGGAGCGTCCATACAGTCAGGGGGGGCGGATGCCCCCCCTGACGGACTCAAATGGACTGCTGGCGCCCTTTTCAGCTCTTTTTACTTATTGTAGATTGACTTTTTTATTGCGCTCTCATCTACTTATTGACATTTGTCACATTTTGTTGCTGTAATTTGGCGATGACACCTATTTATTCTTCGTTTATCAGCAAATTAGCCAGGCCCGGAAAGGGTCATTTCCGGCGATCTAGGGAGTATCTTTACTCAAAAATTTCCTGTACACTACGCGCCAACCAGTGGTGGCGCTCCGCTTAGATAGTGTCAAAAGCGCCCCTACAGACCATTCTCGCCCATCCTGACCAATACCCCTAGCTCCGCCACTGCTGACAAGGGGGGTCTCCGGTTTGAGAGGAATTTTCCCAAATATTTGTAGGGGAAAAATTAAAGGATACCACCATAATAATGGTATAATATATTGGAAATTAAAAACAATATGGCCCATATACGTAAGATCAGAACAAGTAAAAGATAATGTGCATTTCTATGCTCATAATTGTAAATTATTGTAGTAGCTATCGATAACCAAACCAACGTCATCTTTTCCCACTACATTTATTACAACTTTGTCAGATATACAACATGTCCTGGGATGCCGGACTTACGGTAACCCATTCGGTGGACGGGCAAATCTACACCACCGACCCCAACCAATGGAAAAGAAGGAGACTAGATTGGAAACAGACAAATCAACCCTTTGTTGATAACAATTGTGAAAATATACACTTAAATGATTACATCACAGTCTGAAATAATTTAAATAATTTTTTGATTTATTTTTTGCCTTGTATATAAATCAGGTACATTTGCATACATATAGCACATAAATACACTATCATAGAACCTCAACTTACAAATCTTTTATCTTACTCCTAAATGTTTTATAAATATTTATAATATTTCAAAAATACAGGTTGACCGATGTAGATCACTTCTATATAGAAATCACTAGCATGGTAATTTTAAGCTGCATGGTAATTTTAAGCTGCACTATTTAACACCCTATTTTTATAAGAATGTTTGTGATAACTTATGTATGGTCTTGATTCCTATATAAGAGTAAAGCTGTTCCATTCTCCTCATAGAGATATCCATGGCAACATGAATATTCAGCACCTTTAGAGCAAATATTGCAGACGAATACTGGTATCGTTCCCTTGCTTTCGTTTAAAATATTCCAGGCCGTTTGGAGCTTTATCTTCAAACCACCTGTTACGTCATGTGATTTAGTATCCATGGTTACAGCTGTCATTATTTCACCGTCTTCACTGAAATGAATTTCTGGAATGAGGGTTGCATCTTCATGGCTCGGAGGAAGTGTGTAGATTCCGTCTACGTCGGTCAGAAAGACGACTCGTTTGGGTTTAAAATGAGAGGCAAGTACCTGGAGAGGAAAATTAAATTTCACAGAGAAATCAAACAAAGATAATATAACACTTAGCATGAGCTCTTATTTACAAAAACATTAGTGTTTACAAGCAATAATTATTTGAAGTGGTTTACTTGTGGTCAACTCTCCCAATCTCCATCTGAACATCAGAAAACTCTTAGTAATTAGCTCTCGTGACCAGGCGCGTAGCCAAGGGGGGGGGGGTGAAGGGGGCAGCTGCCACCCCCCCTTGAGCATATTTTTAAAATTTTTTTTTAATGTTTTTATGATATCGCTAGTATTTTCAAAAGAGAAAATGCTAAGATGCAACTTACAAGGCCTGGGAAGTGCCATTTCCAGCGATGTGGGAGGCATTTTCAGCCAAAATTTTCTTGTACGCTTCGCGCCAATCATGGTGGCGCTACGCTTAGATAGTATGCAATGCCGTATCTACAGCTCTGAAAATTTTTCTACATTTTCGCCCCACCATCCCCCCTTGGCAAATTCCCCCGCTACACGCCTGCTCGTGAAATCTATTACAAGGAAAAGGCATTATTATTTTTCTTTCACTACAGTAGGTGTAGAAAACCTCATGAGGAAGGAATATGCATCCCTATATATAAGAATCATAGAATTTATAGAACAGAGTATGGTATTATGAATCGTACACCATGTTCAAAAAAATTATTTCCATTTACTAAGTCATATTTTTTCTTCTCATATTGCTTAAAGGGTGTGAAGACTCGCGCCAAAAGAAACGTCTTATGCCGGTAATCTGACCTAGTTTCGAATGAGGTGTAACAGAAGTGTTAGACACCACCATCGATCCCAGAAAATACACACGCACACAGCTTGCTACCATCGGTAATTAGACACTAGTGTACAGTTAGTACATACAGCTGCGGTCAATACCCACAGCACAGTGTACAAATGATACAGCGATGGACATCTCAGGTCCAGCTAAAGATAACAAGGTATCACGTTTCATTACTGTCTGCATTTTGAAGCGACAAGAGAAAAACTTCACTTGCAAGCAACGGAAAGTTAACTTTTTAAAGATGGCGGCACGCTGTTTGGGGCGAGTCTTCAATGCCTGTAAGTGTTACCTCTATTACAGTATCACCACTTAGTATGGTGCAACCTCTTGTCTGGTCAAGCACACAGTCTCCGTGTAAAACAGGAAGAAAACCATTTTCTAATAATCCTGTTATTGTTTCCAAGTCCGAAGATGTCACTTTCAATTTATCTTCAGTCCGCCATCCACTGCATGGCTATAAGTTGAATGAATTACAAGATTGATGTTATAATAAATTAAGCAAACTAAATGGCAGCCAAACAGTAAAATAACATGAAAGCTAAACACTTTTAATTACGGACAAACGATGACAATGTCAAAGCTGATATTAATATTTGTCCCCAAATAGACTTGAAGAAATGATCAAGCAATGGCCATATATATTCAAGGACAAAAATTGTTCATACTGTTACATGCATGCAGCTACAGTAAATGTATTTAATGCTTTCCAAGACCCTCATCTTATGTGCTACGATTTTGTTTGTATCTATTGTGTATTTACTCGTAACATTTTTCTAGGTGAATCAC
This sequence comes from Apostichopus parvimensis, assembly GCA_000934455.1. Classification (NCBI taxonomy): domain Eukaryota; kingdom Metazoa; phylum Echinodermata; class Holothuroidea; order Aspidochirotida; family Stichopodidae; genus Apostichopus; species Apostichopus parvimensis. The sequence continues at coordinate 19,127 of KN888867.1, read as the reverse complement.
TTGAGTAAAGAACATGTTGATACTTACGCAAAATCGAACACAAAATTTTGGCTGCTTACTGGACTCCAGTGGATTTAAAGGTATGCAAATATGCTAAATATTCAAATATGGTCACCTTTGGTCAAAATTCTGAGACTGTTTTTAATTACATCCTTCGAGGAAAATTTCCTCATTAGGACATTCAGTCTTCTTGTGAGTTCCTTTAAAATTTCTGAGAACAATTTGGAGACTAAAGACCTCCAGAAAAGTACTTTTTGAAAACTTCTAGCCTTTATAGCCTCCTATAATTTGGGGCCTATACTGACTACCTTTAAGCGTTTGTCAAAAGAAAACGAAAGGCACTTGCATTTTCCTGCCAGTGGACATTCACAACATTAATACATAAAGTTGGTTGACAATCGTCATTCAAAACCTTTGGCATGATTTCGGTAAATTGCATGTAAGCCCTGTATTACTTCTTATTATCGGAACATATCAGGCTGCTCTCAAAAGCTTACAAGTACACAATTGGCAATACTGACAATTTGTGTTGTTATTCAGGAATATGACAGAATTTGATTTAACCAGTAGATTTTCTAAGTTCTTGGTTTGGTTATTTATTTATTTTTTTGTATGTGCTAAAATTGTGCAATTCAAGGACTGCTCGTATTCCACATTTCAATGCTAAGCCTTCCTCAACTGGAATAATGCATTGGAGTACTGTATATATTACTGTATATCAGTAGATGGTGTTCTTATACCAGAAAATGTCAGTCAAATTTTAAGGAATGCCTGTTTGTGATGGATGCTAAATTTTTCCACTAGATGTAACTTATTTAATTTGATTAAAATGTTGTTTGCATCAAATATGTTTAGCTCCCAAAGAAATATTCAATAGCGGCCGGTGGCTCGGGGTATGCTGTTGCTGTACATCTATAAATGATGAACTATACTCACAGAAACGGATACAGCAGAAATACCAGCTTCGACAAATGCAGAGACAAGTCTGTGATTCAGCTTAAAATGAAAGAAACAGAAATATGGACGGGGAGAAAACTGTGAAACTGATTGCAGCAATATGATCATTAGTATACAGTAGGATTATGATAAACATAAGATCATGCATGCCATCATTTTACCTTGAAGGCCTGTTATGGAAATTGTTAGAACTTGAGCCTATTGTGAATGAAACAATTGCATATAAACAAAACCTTGCATTGAGAGTGTCTATGAGAAATGAAATGTTTCCTGAAGTACAAATGTGATTGGATCATTATGTGAAAATTTTAACATACTTCAGGGAATACATGCAAAGGCTGTGAACAATGTCAATTATGACTTCACAATTCCTGTGTACAAAAGCTCAGTGCTTCTTTGAACTTGTATACTGTAGCAATTCGCCCATTTTGCAATACTATAGATGCGATACTAGATAGATTAATCCCTGTACTGGGCAGACGGATGACCCACTGATGTCAGGCTTCTCACCTTTGTAACTGAGAGTTTTGTGACAGCAAAACCTTTTCTAACATAAGCTTTGTCTTCACATGAGCTTTCTGTATCAAACCCATCACTTACTCCAAATTCCTTTGCCTGGAAATGACCAAATGACCTGAAATGAAAAGGTTATGTATTTCAATATATATGTTCCCATATTAATCTCTGTAATGACTACTGCTATGATACTAGTTCCAATAATCTCAGTATTAAATTGTATAACATGCATTCACAAATCTAACATTTCTGTTGTAATTACTGTATACTGTAGGTCTACGGCACTTGGTATTACATCAATGAATATTGGAACATTTCTAGGCCTAAGCTAAAATACCTTTGTACATCAAGTAGGCTAGAGCTATGTAAATAATTGATATTCTGGGGGCGAACAAAATGGTCAACTATTGAACTAATACTGTAAGGTAGCTGTCAGTTTGATATCCTATGAATTCAATGAGTTCCTAAGAAAGAAACTGTTAGTTTGAACCCATACTTCGTGAGAGAAACATTTGATAAGGTTACAACTGAAATGAATACATCCTTACTATTGACATTCCAATGTGTGCAGAGGTTGAAATTTAGGTTCTTGTTCATGTAACTGTGTGAGGTGGGGAAGGACCTACAATGTACAATGGTACTAAACTTTTAAGTGGAGTAACCTAAGATCTCACCCAGCTCCGTGAACAATGATGCATTTTCCCTCGACCTTTCTGATGATTTCAATTGCAAAAGACCATGCATCTGCATTGATGGTTTCAAATTCATCCTTCTTGGTTATTGAACTGCCACCAAATTTCACAATACATTCTAATTCAATCGGAGGCATTGTCAAGCCTCAAGCCTCAAGGTAGTTCTGGAAGCAATGTTAGTCCTCAACAATATCGTGACTCGAACAGTATTACTATAGTAACGCTACTGTATAGTATGAACATCGCGGTTTTCACTACCAACAAGTTCAGCTAAATTCCGTGGCTTAATTGAGTCTGTTACCTCGCGAAAGTTAGTTAAGTCACCCTTCTTACTCTAAGTTCAGAAATGATGACAAACGAATTTGATACATTTTACTTCTTATCAAGGAAAGCCTAATGAAATGGTAGCATCGACTTACACTTACAGTAACCACAGCAGTTTGAAACTTACAAAGATCCGTGACCTAGCTGCACTTATTCACTGGAACATTCACAGTCTCATATTCCATCCGCACATTGTGTGACAAGTGTATGTTTACATAATTTTGTAGTAAGCTGCTGACTCTCGAGTCTGCGCAGTAGATACAACATGGCACCCACTCACGAAAACATCATTAATAAGTATTCGTTAAATACACTTGTCCTGGAATCAATGTGTCGTCTCTATCTCTGACAGCAAACTTAACACATTCAACCGCAATTTCCAGCCGCACATTCGGCGTGAACAGAATATACCTACAAATGGAATCGAGTTCACGTTTACGAATAAACTAACCAATAGCCCATGTCTCATCGTGCTATCTTGTATTTTGATTTCCACTATTGTGATGAATAACATCAGTCCGAATGTTATAATGATGTTGTTGTGCACGTATAGTCTGACACATCATGCTGTGTTACGCAATATTTTTACCCAAAATTGGACTCGCAAGGTTATCATTAGAAAATAATAGAATAAACACATTTCCAAGAATTCATTGAGAAAGAGAATAGCCTATATGTATAGTACTGAAAACGAATTCAGCAAAGATGGGATGGGTGCGGGTCGTGAAATCTGCAACCGAAATATCCTCAACATTCCCCGGCCGCCCCCCCCCCCCTCCCAGCACCGTCACCCATGCAACTGGCATATCTTACAAAATCACTTTCACTATAGGCGTAGGCTACATTGTCGCTTGTCTCGGCTGTGAATTAGCTCGATACAATATTGTGACTTCAACTTCAAGCAACCGAAATGCTACCTTCAGTGACCACCGCACGGCATGAACAACTGTGTATAAAAAGTTTGGAATTTGATGATATCAAGGGCGTAGGAACCGGGG
>KN888866.1:0-13201 GCA_000934455.1 Apostichopus parvimensis | reverse complement strand
CTAAATGGTTCTTTTTGAAAGAACAAAAAACACTTGAAAGACCTTGCAGGGAACAACATTCGAACTAAATTGATTCATAATGAGAAGTGGAATGTAGTCATGATACGAAGCAACCACCGTAAAACAAGCGCATTAAAGCAGCAGTTTGTGACTCTGCAACATATCGCAGCAAATGGATTTCGTCATACTGACTTTGATTCAAGTAAAAGATCGCAACCACTGATAAAACCCCACGGTTAAGCCTATGTGATTAACAGACAGTTGGGACATATGCTTACCAATGATCCAGACTGTAGTACCACTGAGTACACAACCATGAGCACGAGTACAAGTAGGATTTCCTTGGTGTGAGTACAATCATAATTACGTGGATCTAACGGCTAATTTTGCACTATAGTTCCAAAACTATAATACAATATATTTATATGGTGCTAGTCCACAAGGGATGCTACGATTACAGGTAACTATATATATTAGATTAAAGGAGTGCGAGTATACACTTATACAAGGCTGCAATGATCGGACGGTGGGGTCGGATGAGGGGAGTGGGGGTGGGGGCGTGGGTGAGAGAGTGAAAGACTATAGTGAGAAATATCATTAACGAGTAAAGTACTTATCATAACGAATCCATTCAGTTCTGCAATAAAAATAAATAAATGTTCGAAATTTGGAGTTGATTTACTGAAACTATAATTAAATGATTACAATAACTAAAATACAAACTTTTGTTTTCGATACACTTTAAAATTGAAACTCTCTCAATGGTGAGGTTTAATTAAGAACCGAACATTGCTATGAAATTGTGTGATATAATATTATCTGGACAGTCATCATATCATGCCACACTGCTTTAAAATCCCATTCAAGTAGGGTAATTATTCCAAATTGGAAGGGAAAAAACTCTCTAGTCAAGGCATGTCCTTTGGATAAAGAGTGACGTTGAATTTTAATCTCATTCAAATGTATTTTCTCTCTCTCTCTTTCTTATGGGTGTGTATGATGTAGAGTGTTTAACCCGTAAAAATATACACCACGGTTCGGTATATAGCTTATAGCAGAACCAATATATATATACCTATAGGTATAGTCTGCTTCGCTTTGTAATCGATTTGCTCTTAATGAGTTTTAAATTAAAGCAGCACTCATGTCTTTATTCGTTACGCAGCAATGTTCACTATATAATGTTTGCAATTAAATCAAATTAAAACATCTTTAATACATTTGTCTTCCCCCCCCCCTCAAAAAGATAACTAATTATGCAGCAGTTTGCGGTAGGCCTAATTAACCAAGTCATTCGGTTTTAGCCCTAATTTGATCGTCGATGCCTACACTTTTGCACACAAGGTGTGCTAATCAATACACTAATGACAAACCAATTCGGAAGATTGATTTAAAACCTTGTAAGTATTCAAAGTGGGGCTCGTGACCCTTTTAGGATCGCGAAAATCATCCCGTCAGTGTTTGCAGGCGGTTGCCTAAAAACTTGGAAAAGCAACCAAAAATTGTTGATATTTGTGGAGAACACAATTGGAAAATCTTAAATATCAAATTATTTCAAAAGTTGTAAATTTCTACAAATTCCAGCAATGCACCCTGAATTTCTAGTCTCACGAGGGATGGGATACTTCCCCGCCCAGGTACGCCCCTTCCCCAGGCCACAATATCCACCAATGAAGGGTTGCCAAGCCTAAACATGTGAATACCACGGATCTAAAATACAAAGTTTTACCTCATATCTTGAAATGGAACTTGAATTCGGAAATGGTGCATGTGTTAAATCAACGCGGTATTGTAGAAATATATAAACTGTCTGAAAGTACACTAATGCAGCGCAATATTTCATACAGTGGCGGAGCTAGGGGGATTGGTCAAGGGGGCGAGAATGGTCTGTAGGGGCGCTTCCGACACTATCTAAGCGGAGCTCCACCACGGGTTGGCGCGGAGCGTACCGAAACTTTTGAGTAAAGATACTCCCTAGATCGCCGGAAATGACCGGCTTTCCGGGCCTGGCTAATTTGCAGATAAACGAAGAATAAATAGGTGTCATCGCCAAAAAAAGGTGACAAATGTCAATTGGTAGATGAGAGCGCAATAAAAAAGTCAATAATCGCTAATAAGTAAAAAGTGGTAAAAAGATGAAAAGGGCGCCAGCAGTCCATTTGAGTCCGTCGGGGGGGGGGGGCATCCGCCCCCTGACTGTATGGACGCTCCGCCACTGATTTCATATCTAAAGTTAATCATTATATAGTTAACCTGTTCGGCGCAGACAATTGACAAAGTCTCTATAAACGACTAGTATGGTGGTCGGTGTAACCTCATGAGCTAAACGAGAGGCCGGGTCGGGGCACGGGGGCCCATCATGCAGCCTCGGAAACCCAGGATTAAATTACTGTATAAGGGATAATGTATGATCATGATATACTTATTTCATTTCGTATTCCATTATAGCCTTAAGAAGAACTTGGAGTCTTCACAAAGGAGGCTTGGTGCCATTTGTCGTCGTGCCGCTAGTCCTGTATTGTGTATAATATAGTGAGAAGTCATTCATTTACTTTGAACTATATCATAGATTACTTATAGACATATTTTGAAGTTATTTCAACGTGCATAAGATAAAACATGACCTTAATCATAGGGTCATACCGCCATGACTCTGCCACTACTAGAACCGTGTATTGTCACAGTTGCTGAATTGAAACCGAAAGTTGGACTCGAAGCCTTCGTAACTGCTTGGGAATTTTCCGGTTTGCAAATCTTTAAATAGGACTAATTTGAATAATTATATTACTTCGAACCCTACAGATATCAAATGCAGTGTTAGACGGCGCAATGACCGTATATGATACGGCCAGGTAAACCCGCGATCACTTACGTATGGTACCTTTCTTTATAATAGTTTCTGTGGTTCAAAGCCAAGAGCCTGTTAGAAACTCGGGGACCAGGCTGCGAACATAAGACCTATACCCCTATTTAACTTTCCGATAGGGAAAAACTAACATGCGTGCATTTCATACTACCTCTTCCTTGCCGAAATTCTCCGGGGTAGGCGAAATTATTACGGAGTATATTCTGCCACAAACAAAGGGTAGGCTACTCGCGGGTTACCTTCGGGGTTGCATCCGAAAAGAGGTTACAATCCTTAGGCCTACGTACATACAGAGATCAGAGTGTTGTTAGGAACCAAGTCCCCTACTTTAAGGCCCGTAACCAGGAATTCCGAGATGGAAGGGCACCAGACACATTTCGGGAGGGGCACCAACAATTTAAGGTGGGACAACGACAATCTAATGCTCTCATGTCCACATGTAACCTGGTAACTTTTCAAATGTTGTACACATGGCAGTGGCACAGATGAAGGGAAGCGATATCGTAGGCTATAGGGTGGTGGTGTTGGTAGGGGGGGGGGGTTCTTCTGTTCTCCGATCTTCGGTTACTTCATACATGCCCTCTATTAGCGTGTCACAGACGACTAACACTGCAAGGACGAACAGGTCAACCAGGAACTGCCTTGCTACAACAGATCCATTCACATGAAATCTGCAAAAATGATAGAGCGCCCCGACATCCTGTGCGCCCCCCCTCCGACTATCTAATATTACAAATATATTCAGATTATCATGAAAGGAAATCTGAGTTTATTGTAAAGAACAAAAATTCCTGAAAAAGATAACTTTGCTGTTTTGTGAATTAAATTTCCGGTATCAAATTGCCAAAGAATGCTGCTAACATAACTTCGTGGCTACCACTTCTACAGTGCTGATGCAACCCCGAGTCGTCCGTTGTGTTTGTGCAGACTTTAATGTGCAGGGTAGCTGTAGTAGTAATAATCTTACAATAGCCATCGACTAGGCCAGTTTATATCGCACTGGGCAGTGTACGTTACGGTTTACGCTCTGTTGATGACAAGCCTGTTGTAATTTGTAAATAGATCACTGCTTCACAACGTCTGTGTACACTTCGTAGATGTAATCAGCTTCGTGGATTATCCCCCTTATTACCATTTTTCGGCCTAAGCTAGCAGTTTTTTCCACTTCAGGAAGGCGGATTGTCGTAGTGTTTCTGTTTGCCGCTGTACCATGTCGGACCAAGAAGGAAACAACAACGACGATGGGGCCGAAGAGCAGCAACCCAAGGGTTTCGCTCGTCGAGGAGCGCTTCGTCAGAAAAATGTGTTTGAAGTAAAGGACCACCAATTTATTCCAAGATTCTTCAAGCAATTCACGTTTTGTGCTCACTGCAAGGATTTTATATGGTATGTACATTTAAGTCCTATTTAAACTGTACCGGTGTTGTGATGGTTGGGAGGACTATATAACAAGTATTTTATGCTAGACTAGGAATGTTTATGTGCTGGCTATTTCAACTCCCGATTTCAAGGTCAGGCCAGGCCTGACCTCCTAGTCCTAGCCCTACTGTTAATTAGTCATTGTAAATCTTAAAGACCTAGGCCCAAACAGTAAGGCCAAGATTAAGGAGAGTTTTGTGGTGGTGCTATTCAAGCATATTTCAAATTGAAAAGTCTTAATTACCATAGAATATAAAATGCCTAAGCTAGTTTACAATTAGTTGTTGATACTTTTATCTCCTGAATTTATGATGGTGCTATGTTCTTACTTAGTTAGACCTAGTTGTTAGGAACCATGTCCCAGCCATCAGGCCTATAGCCAGGAATTCTGACATGGAGGGGCACAAGACATTTAAGAAGGGGCATATCAACATTTGAAAGTGGGGCACCAAAAAGTTGCTAGGGAGTAGGAGGGGCACAACACTCATGTCCACATGGTACTGTTAGACCTAAAGTTAGGCTAGTACTACTGCCACTGGTAAATCGTCAAGTGATTTGGTACTAAAACTACTATTGCCCCCATTATGGGTTGTAACTTAATTGTTAATAACTAATGCTACGTTCTTACTATGTACTGCATCCAGACAGTACAGAGCTATCTAAAGAACTGTATAGATTTTGGGCCTTAGAGTAACGCTCAACACACAATTTCCAATGGAGTTTCCAGTACTTGTATACTAACCTACATATGGTAGGCCTACCTCAGTTCAACTACGATGATGGGTCTCGGCTTAACTATTGTGCATACTCAATTCATGCTCTAAGTTACATGTCGTTGTGTTTTGGTACTAATTGAAGTAATATATTTGCACTTAAAGAGAGTGACACTCACCAAAGAATCACGCCAGTTATGAGATTGCCAAATAAATGATGGCTGGTTGGGAACTTTGCGACTTTGAGAGAAGAAAGTAGTACCAATTATGCTTTTGTACTGAATATGAACAGTGTTATCCATGCTACTGTATAACCTAACACAATACTCTACTGTACTGTAAGTTCATTTTTAATCAAATATTTAAAATAAAGTTCTGGCTACATTTGCTGAAAGTTTGTTGAATTAGTACGTATGTATTGCTCCGCTACTGTACTTGCTGTTTTCTGTAATTTTTAACAAACCATTTGATAACTTATTTTAAGTGATTACAAATATTGTAGTTGGTTTGTAACAACGACTGGAAAAACATGAGAATCAGTACTGTGCTGTAGTTTGAAAAATATGTAAGGTTGACCAAAATTGTTCATGCAAAGTCTTTTTTCAAGATGTACGTTTTAGCCATCTGGTGAGGTACAGTATTGTACCCTCTAGGTGATTAATTCTCTGTACATGTACTGTTAACTTGATTTGGTAGGATAAAAGCCAAAGCCTACAGTACAGTATGTGTGACCTTCCGAAACTTTTGCTTGTCAAAGTAAAAAGTCCTGTTACTTTGTAGAATTCTGAACAGTGTACAAATGAAATGACATGTGAGTCTTCCAAAGTAATGTCAAATATTAGATGCCAATTTTCTGGAAAATTTGTGTTTCGACTAGGTTTGAGCTAGCCTGCAGTTTAAAAAAAGATTGAAATAATAAGGGCATGCTACCATTTACAGCATACTGTACCTAGCTCTTTATGTGTGTTTAATGTATCAGTGGCAAATGCCATTTAATGACAATGTACGGTAGATGCACGTGTACCATGTGTGTGGGTTGTAGGCGTTATTGTCACAATTTCTGTTTAATAGAGCCTTGCACATGACAGATCACCAATTCAGAGAGCATACAACTGTCAACATTCCCACTGTGACTTCCACATTTGGTTTCATAACAGTTTACATAGTTTAGTCCTATATCCTGATTTACATATACTGCACCATATCTGACTAAAAGTTGTTTGAAATGAAGTGATTAATTTTATGCAGCTACTAATTGCACATGTATACTTTACTTTTCAGTGCTAAAAAATCAAGTGAATTGCCATATATATGCAGTACTATTAAAGTCTCTTGTTTCACTAATTTGAGTGAAAATAAGAGTGTAGTGTGAGCTTTTATGTTTCTAAATGCAGGCGTGCCATGGTCTGATAAATATTGGGTGGCAACACAGATCTACAGATTTAAACGTAAACCTTTGAATCAGTTCCTTTGGAGTGCTCTATGTACCAGAGCAAATTCAGACAGAAAAGTGTACAGAACGTGAGAAAAATGAATCGTGGCATAAACGAGGACCCCAGCTTCAAATTTCTGCCTGCTCGCAATCCCTAAAGTTTGTATAGAATTATGTGTTAAACAAAAGAAAGACAGAATTTGCCTAGTTAGCAGATTTCACACCAATTGTTTACATGCATACATGCAAATTTTCACTTTTCACAGAGCAGAACAATGCAGCATTGTGGCACATACCACAATACAGTAACAAACATGTACGGTACTTGAACAAGCATATATACCACAGTCTTATACACACAGCCTAGATGCCTTACTGTATGTAATTTCCAGTTTCTTTTGTACAAAGTACTATCTATACATTGCTATTTATTATCTTTAGAGCATTGTGACAGTGTTATGTACAGCATATGTACTTTAAAAGTTGACAAACCAAATTTTAATTATAATTTTCACCAGTATAGTAATGTACTTAATGAAAGGATAAGGATCGATGATCCTACAGTACTTAGTATACATTTATCCACTAGGGGAACATGTATGCATGTTTATATTATTGGAGTGAATTTGAACGGTACAGTGTTTCACATCGGTGGTTGTAAATGATCACTGGTGCAACTTTGAATTGATAGGTTTACATGCATTGGGTGTCAGCTCATGTTTCACTAATTCATTGGTTATGAGTCTCTGCTCATGTATAGAATGATATAATTTTACTATAAAGCCTGCAGACACTAGGATGTAGCCAGCCATCCCCCCCCCTACCCTCCTTCCCCCATGCCGTTAACCATTGGGAAGCATACACCTAGAAATAACCACTTCTTGTAATTCGTGATGCAAGTTTGTGCATGCAACAAAGTCTATGTCATACACATGAATAATTCATCAGTAATATGTATCCCATCGCAAAATGCATGGCAAGTTGCTCATGAATATACACAAGTACTAAGACCTACAGTAGAAAAAAACCACTTCTTGTAATTCCTGATGCAAGTTTGTGCATGCAACAAAGTCTATGTCATACATATGAATAATTCATCAGTTAATTCATCAGTTATATACCATTGCAAAATGCATGGCAAGTTGCTCATGAATATACACAAGTACTAAGACCTACAGTAGTGCAGTACTGGTACACAGACACCATACAGTGCAATGCATATAATACTAGAGACGGAATCCATAGCCTTCACAACTGCTACATAAAATTTGAACACGGAAATATTATTGACTAGATACATTTTTGCTTAGTTTGTGCTTGTTAAGTTTGTCAGTTTTGCATTTACCATATGAAAACATATAACAGCTCCTTGGCGCTAACAGATATTAACTATGTCCGGTCATGTAGAAAAACATGTTATGTACAGGTTTCACTCTTAAATAGAATGGGAGTTTAATGAAAATGTAGTCATCAAGTAGGAATGTCCAGGGGAACCCCCTTAATATTATTTTGTTTCAGTGACTGAGTGAATTCGTTGAAGCAGTCCTTTTGTGTTTCTTCCGAAATTATTCAAAACCTAGGTAGAGTACTGCACAAGTAATTAAGCTACTTTGCTTTGCATATGAGATTTCACTTGTCCACACCACACTAAGATTCTCTACTAAAGGTAGACTTTGGAACAATATTGAGGACTATAATTATGAGTAAAATAATTAACACACTTGTTTCAATCCTCATAAATTTTCTTCGCTCCTCTCTTACCTGTCTCCAAAGTACATCTGCACTTTCCTATCTAACTAACCTACATGACTGGAAACGTTTTAGCACTGCGCCCTCTATAACCCACTTTTGGGACTCCTGCCCCCTTTCAAGCCCCTCGTACATGATGTCACTGCTGGATTTTCATCCGACCATTTCTATCACATTGTTACACTTTTTGATGATCGCATTTTAGTTTTTTGTTCTCATCTGGGAATTGATTCTCTGTCACCATAATAGACTTGATTCAAACCTTCTTTTCCAATAGACATCTTTGAATATTAATTTTTTAGCTTTTGTTTACTTTCATACCAAGAATAAAAATTAAAAGAAAAGAAAGAAAGCAAAATATATACATCCACCTTCTACACTGTTTAAGGTTTAAATAGTCATTAGTACTTACTAGATTTCCCTACACCAACTGTACAACTACAGTATGATACATACAGTACATGTGTACAGTATATCACAAGATGTAGGTACAGTACATTGTGTGCATGTACATGCAAAACGAAATAAAATACAAAAAATGTCCGTAATACTATTATATTAACACTGTAACTACAGGCTCAGCAGATCTCTATATTTGCTTGTCGTCTCCTTATTATTTGTACTACGGTTGGGGGTCACTTCTCATTGTGACAAAGTTCAATTCCAGTTGGTTTAAACTATTTCCTATTCATTGACTTTGCAATTATACAGTAAAAAGTATACAATCGACTCTATTAATGCAAACAGGGTGAGCTCTGGTACTTTGGCCAAGTAGCACAGCTTTCTTATTAAAAGGTACTTGAAGAAAGCAGAGAATACCATTACATTACTGTACATTACATGACATGACATAACAAAACATCAGATCGCTTCCAATCGGAGTGAATCCAATTGAATCAAATCGAATCGAATCGAATCCAATCCCATCAATCCATTGCTCGATATGAAACTCATGGATTGACAATTAAAGAATTTGCAGTGCCTGATTGTATTGACATAGTGGAGGACGTTCTATCACTTCACACAAGTTGTTGATTGTTGAACCTCGTCGATTGAAAAAAGAAGCTGACTACTGTACAATCATCAAAACTGAAAATGAAACATAATCAAATATTGCTGTTTTGATTATCTTAAATTGCTTTCCAATGTCAGGATACTAAGCTGTTGTACTTTTGTTGTGTTTTGACAAACTGACAGATTATATGTCGATATCTCTTTGGTAGTATTTTGTGTTTATATAGGTATAATAAACTGTTTAACTGCCGCCGATGTTTGGACGTTTGACCCATTCAGTTTTGGTTAACCCATTAGAAGGTGAGAATTTGGAATGCCTCGTCCAGCAGTACTGCTGTATGTACTGGTAACAGTCAGTCCAATCACTTGCACTATCGCATTTGCAATGCAGGCAAGTGTTTGCAATAAATGCCCAATGCACCATAAACAAACAATTATCAAACTCAATAATAGGAAAGTTATTAGTGCTTCTGTATATTAGAAGGAATCAGGAATTACCGACTTATTTTGTGAAGCTATATTTGTTGTTTTGATATTATTTAGTTAATAGATTATAGACTTATCAAAATTTGTGTCTTTTGAAGCTGTATTTTGAGCTAAATTTTTCCACAATCTGCTTGACCAGACAGATGGTTTATAAAGGAGCTAGGTAATTTACAACCTTCACCTTCTGGCAGTGTCACACTCGAGCACAATGGAATTAGCCAACAAACCCAGCAATGGTTTGGTTTGCCAAATGGAAGAGTAAAGGAATTGTGTTGTAAACGTGTAGAGTTGTGGGACACAAAATGCTCTGTATTTGATGAGACATTTAAAAACTTGCTTGTTGGGAGTAGTCAGATGGTTACATATATAGATCTCATTGTATGATTCAGCATTTTTCAAATTCCCAAATATGTCTTTATACTATTATTTAGTATTGCTTGGACATGTATACAAAGCAGGATTCTAGTGTGGGTGGAATCTCCCGAGTATGTGATCGGATCAGTACCGGGTCCTACGTACAATAGGGGTATGATAACGAGTACAATTCACCTGTGAGTTTGAGTAAGAGTTCATGTATATTTTTGTTATTGTTTACGACTGTACGGTCAGTGCAAACACTAAAGTACAAATGTACTAGTGTACAAGTACAAATTCAAAGAGAACCAATGTGGATTCGAGCACTTTATTATGAAAAATATACGTCTTTAATACAAAGTATGCCAAACAAGAAAGTCATTGATGAATATGAGATGTTTTATCTAATATTGTACAACGATATCGACCACGGATATGTTTGAACAGCTAGCTAGCGCATTAATCACTCTGATCAAATGTACAGTACTTGAACAAAATTCTTTGGTTTTTTATGGATCGTTTTTTCAAAACAAAATTATATATCTAGTTGTTAGTTTTGTTTTCCTTGAACTTTGCACTTCATCTTGAACATAACTCAAGTGCTCCCCCCTCTCACCCTTATCCCCCCCAAAAAAATGTGCTTCCTTGTAAAAAGTACATAAATTTACATCAGTGAACAGCATTCCTGCATTTCATGGTCTGGATGACTTTTGAACTTACAAATTCCTAAGAAGTAGAACAGCCACTGTGTAAAATAAAGGAAAAGTTGCCTGTAGCATCTAGTATGTTTTGTGCCTGGTATATCATATATAATGCAAGAAATTTTGAAATGCTGTCATTCATTGACATGAATTTCCGGAAGCTGAACAATTAATTAATGAATTTGAGTAATTTCTGTTTCAATTTGAGGTTAATAATGGCAAAAATTGCTTTCTTTATCGCCTTAGGAAGTAGTTGAAGATGAACGTGACTGTGTGTACAGTACATATAGAGTAATACAGTAAGTATAATGCCATATAATATACACAACTAGGAAACTCATGAATGAGTAATGTAGGTCTTCGGTGAAGAACATTGCTGAAATTGCACCAATGTACATGATATTTCTATAAGGTTGTTTCACACAACTGTTATAATGTGAAGGTCTTATGCCTCACAGGAAGAATCATCGGACAGTGATCTTGTAGTGTGTGGATAATAATAGGTGGGATGTGTGGGGGGCGGGGGGGGGGGGGGGTGCATTGCTAAGGACCTGCCAACTCTCCAGCTTTCACCAATATTTTCCCTTTTTTTAAGGCAAATATCACAGTCTTTCTGATCATATGTACTAAAATCACTTCCAATTTGTAATTTCCATGATTACAATCAGAAATTGGCAGGTATGTTTTCACATACATTTAATAGAAACATGGATAAAATGCACTGAGGTCTTAGTGAAAGTGAAATGCTGTTTGTTTAAGTTGGATTTTGTCCAACTTTCGCTTTTATTTCCTAGAATCTCCACGATTTTGGGAATTTGTAAATCTTGTTAACAGTCAGGATTGCAGGTCTCTTACTACAATGTTACCAGCTATATTGTACATGTTAAACAGAGATGGAAAACTGCATTAAAGGGTGTGAAGGCTCGCGCAAAAAGAAACTTCTAATGCCGGTAATCTGACCTAGTTTTGAATGAGGTGTAACAGAAGTGTCAGACACCACCATCGATCCCAGAAAATACACACACAGCTTGCTACCCTCGGTAATTAGACACTAGTGTACTGTACAGTCAGTACATACAGCTGCGGTCAATACCCACAGCACAGTGTATAAACGATACAGCGATGGACATATCAGGTCCAGCTAAAGATAACAAGGTGTCACGTTTCATTACTGTCTGCATTTTGTAGCGACACGAACAAAACGTCACTTGCAAGCAACAGAAAGTTAACTTTTTCAGTTGCCGCACGCGGTTTGGGGCGAGTCTTCAATGCCTTTAATCCATTGGAAAGAAATGTATGATAGGCACTCATAAATGAATGCCAGTGAGTTACTACGGTGTAGTTCTGCCCATCTTATAAAATATTAAAACACCATGTTAGCCTGCCAAAGTTAGCACTGACTTCCTTTTTAAGCATTTCAGTATGCTTATTACCGTTACATGTGTAGCGGTTGTGCGACATTGTTCTTCTCCCTTGTTACACCTCGTGTTCATCGAGGCATGTTCTATAGTACGTTACTAAGACCTTCCTAGGCCTCTTGTCGTTTGAAGTTACAGGGCTGTTTTTATTGTAGCTTACAGTAGGACTGCATTTAGGTTTCATAGCAGTTCATTATTCATAGCTCAATTTTTCTTACCAGATTATGTAGAACTTATTTATTAATTTTATACTGGGATGTATATATACTCTACTTCTCAGCTCTTACCTGTCTCATCTGTTCAAGTGCACTCTGATCTACTTAGCTTTGCAGAAATTTATTTAAATTAACTTGCTTTGAAATTTGAAAAAAAAAGAAAAGAAAAATAAGATCTCTTTATTATATATATGTACTGTACATACATGCTAAACTTCTTGAAAAAAGTGTACAACATTTTACCTCCAAAACAAAACTACCTTAGTGAATGTACCTTAACTGTTTCTATGCAGACCTGTTTTCCTTGTATACAGGACGGTCTGCATAAGAAAGCCCACCCCCTCTGACACACACACAGAAGGGAAACATTTAGCTTAATAATGTCCATATGTCTGTATTATATATAGTTTATGCACTGTTGATATACTATAACAGTTCTTCTTACTGAAGTGTTTGCTAAATACTCGCCATAATTGCTAAGTACTGTGCAATTGTTCAGAGTGTTAATTACTCCTTGGTTACGAGTTCTATTGTGTTTTTTGTGTGGTGTGCATCCTATTTGTCCGACAGGGCCATGTGGATTAAAGTACAAAGGCAAAGGTCAAGGAATTTCATTGACCATATATACTAAAATTCTTATCAGGGTGCTCTTTATGTAAATTATAACCTTGTCAAAAAGAATATAGACTTTAAACAATTCAGTTTTTCATATATTGTAGTGTGTATATCTCTTTGTAATGCATCTGATATGTACAGTATGCAGCACCAAGTTTATACCCAAAAGGTACATACTGTAATGTATGCGATAGAAGTGTGGGTCATTCTGTGTCAAAT
>KN888865.1:19403-30174 GCA_000934455.1 Apostichopus parvimensis | reverse complement strand
GTTTATTAATTGATACTCATGCATTACTTGCTGAAGGCCACTTTAAATCTATCAGATGGAGTGAAAGCCCAAAGTCTGTTCAATTGAAATCATGTCACTGGTTTTAAATGCAGAGGAAATCCTCCATCATCATCTGTAAATATTAAAGCTCACAATAATAACCTCCCCCACCCCCCCCATTAAAGTTAAGATAATTCTAAGCTTGACTGAGCAACATAAGCACATTTCTCATGTAGAATACAAACTTGTGCAGATATCAGCTATACAGCCAAATTACATAATAAGCATGCCACAGGGAGCTGCATGAAAAACTACCCAACAGCTAAAATATTTACAGCTTTCCAATGGCTTAATCACAACAGCCTAATTAGAAAGCAAATGATCAATACTTGAGTTACAACCTCAGGTTATTAGGTTATGCATAAAAAGTCTTAATCTTCCTCCCCATGTATATTTCTACTTTTGCAGCTTGTTGTTGAAAAATTCCAAACGCCAAAAAACCTTGTTTAAAAACACTTAGTGCCATGCCTCTTAATTAATTACTTTTTAATTTTAATTTCTTAGGCTGGGACACAGAGACCGCTACCATACTGCTGGTGCTCTGTCTGTTAACACCTGCAAACCATGACGTACAAGCTGGAGTGTCAAACTTGCCAGGGATTAAAGCAGTGGACTTTCTCATTCAGTTTGAAAAGGTTTGATCATTTTTGTGTTAAATGTATTGTGCAAGGAGGATTTAGGTGAACATAGCACTGCTAGCAGCTACTTAAAGATCAGCAGTATTGGCCCAAAGTATAGCTGTAATTATAAAAGTTTCATATGATTATGTAATCACTGAAACTGTTTGGTTATAGCCTGCTGAGTTTGGAGTCAATATGGCATATCTAACTTTAAAGCATTTTGTAATTTTTCCAAAACAAATTTGATACTGTGATGTCACTGCCTCTTGCAGACCCTATTGTAAAGTTTGTCCTAAGTGTGCTACCAAGTCTAAAAACTTTGTCTAAAAACTTTGTCTAAAATGGCCTTTTACTTTTATGTGGCCAATGACTGGTATTGGCAACAAAAAGTCTTAGTAGTTCCTCCTGTTTCTGAGGAACCAGATTTGATGATCATTGTTTTCTTAATATATTCCTGTGCACAAATCTTCTCCAGCAGTTCACCATAATAACTGTGAGAACTGTCTGGATGTAATAGTGGAAACTATTACACTAGCAACTATCAAGCCAGTACTAATGAGCTTAAAGGAAACAGGGATCAAAGACAATTTTTCTTATTCAGTAACCTAAAAACTCTCAAATATTTGATTGTTAAGTTTACCGCTGCCTGTTTGACCGAGTATGCTCACTTTCTAAATTGGCTCCTAAGTCCTCACCACAATCCAGAGTAAGCTGCCATTGATTACATAATACGCCTGAAATTCCATATTGATATATACATATTTTTAGGTTGCTGAATAATATAAATTGTCTTTGATACCTGCTATTGTTATTCCTTTAAATGCTGAACAGTTTTACCCTCACTTGAATTTAAAGATTTCAATGTGTATGTTTCATTTCTTATAATTTATTTCTGTGCTGTGGTGTTGTCTGCATTTACAGTGTGGATGTAGTATTGATGTATTCTTGGAGAAGAACCCCTCAGCCATGCAGCCGCATATCCTGGGACTTGGACCAACCAAAAGCAGCATATCACAGTACTTCACTGTTGTAGCAGCCCATCTTGCCTTACCCTGTTCGGCACATGATGCCTTAGGGGCATTTTGATGCACTATTTAAATGTGTTTGGCCTCCACTACAGTAAGAATCTCCTTAACTTTTGGACATTTCTTCAAACTAGTAGTAGTAGTAGTATGTTGAATCTCGTCTATCCGACATGCTTAGTGATTAACCTCCGCCACGTATCACGATCTTGTACAAGGTTTATTGCTTCCTCGAAATTGTTAATGTTAATGTCCTTAAATTGCGACTTTATTTTTCCAAGCAAGGTAGTCACTGACCTTCCTACTGGTTTAGCAGTATGTCTCAATGCTTCTCAAACTACAGTGTATGGAATAGATATCAATAATACTCATCAGACACCACGTGTGAGGGCACTTTGATCTAAATTGCAAGAATGAGTTGTTTTAAATGCAAAGCTCATCTTGGTAGTGTACCTAGGTCACTAAGGCACATGAGATTACGACATGGGCTTTACGATGGGCAGAATCTATTGCTGAAATGTGGTCAGGGGGCTTGTTGTCAGACATTGTTCTCATTTAGTGGATTCAGGAAGCATTTTATTAAGCATGCTCTATTTTCATTACCAGATGGACCTCAGGAATGTATGGAAAACAATTTGATCAAGTGATAATGTTGAAGCTATTGATAATGATGATAATTTAGAGGGAGATAAACTTGCTACCTCTGAAATCCCTTCCCCTCAGGAACTACAGAATCAGGCAGCAGGATTAATATGTAAAATGTCTGAAACCTCAAAGATCTCTCAAAATACTCTAAACCAAATTGCCAACTCAATGGATCATATTATTGGTGAAATCACAAGTAGTGTTCAAAGCTGTTGTTGACAATACCTTGCAGGAACATGGAGTGGAAGACGATTCTGATGTTTATCACATCCATTCCAAGAACTAGCTTCTGAATTCAAGTGAAGAAAATACTTAAGCCTGCAGTGAATGGTAGAAACTCATTAAATATCATTGGGAATACCGTATGGAGAGTCACACTAACAAGGTCATAAGATTGCATGAACAAGTACCTGTGAATAGTACGTATATCTATATACCAATTATTAGAACACTGGAGCTGCTGTTCAAGCATCCTGATGTTTTTCATTTTGTTACTCAGGGACCACAAATGTTGTGACGGTGTTATCAAGGATTACTGTGATGCAAACCAATTTCAGCAAACCCCTATATCTTTCAACAAGATTGCAACGCTCTTCAGCTGCATTTTTGTCTATGATGACTTTGAGGCAGTGAATCTTTAGGATCAAAAACATCTATTCACAGAGTACGGCATTTTAATTTGTTTTATAAAATCTACCTCCAAGATTTAATTCTAGTTTAGAATAACATTCACTGTGCTGCCTTTTGTCACACCGAAGATATAAAGAAATATGGTTTTGATCCAATTCTCAAACACATAGTGAAAGATATAAATTACCTGGCTGAACAAGGTATTCTACTTCCAAGTGGACATTACAAAAAAGGAGTTATTACTTAGTTTAGTACTGACAATCTTGGTGCTAACTCATTATTTGGTTTTGTAGGGAGCTTTTCAGCATGTCATTATCACCGCCTTTGTTTGACCAGTTGTGAAGATGCACACAACTACTTTACAGCAAAAAAAACATGCAAATGAGAGACAAAGATTCCAACAATTTGCATAATTTGCATGTTCGACAGGCAGAACAACTTGAAGCTGTTCATGTTCAAGGTCTAAAAAGGGGGTCAGTTTTAAATAGTTGTTCATCTTTCCATATTGTTCGTAACTTTTCTCTGGATGTGATGCATGATCTTCTTGAAGGTGTGGTCCAATATGAAATTAAACTAGTATTGTCATATTTATTATCAGGCAGAGAGTCACCTCTGATGACATTAGATTTTTGGAATACAGAAATCACAAGGTATGATGATGGATCAAAAGAAAAGTCAAACAAGCCCTCCCCAATTAATTTACGTTCACATTGCAATTCTATTGGTCAAAAAGCTATGCAATCTCGTTGTTTAGTAAGACAGATACAAATTTAACACTGTAGGTGTTAATATTAACACCAGAGTGTTTGTAGTGCACCAACTTTCCCCTCCCAACAGCACCCGTCCAACTCTCCCTCGTGTTATATGCTGTTAAATCAGGAAAGAGGTATATCCCTAAGAATTAAATACTTCTAGAGTGATTTTCACCACCGTCTTTCTCTTTTTCTGTTATTGTTGTTATTATTATTGCTTTTGTTGTTATTATTATTCAAATTATTATTATTTCAAATGGTATTTTCCTTTAATAGTGGCTTTGAACAATTGCAGCCTCATTAAACAGCACATTGTAATCACGACCAGATCGACTACCAGAAAGCAGCTTGAATTACGATATCCTAGCTGCGTCATAGTGAACATCGAAACTTTCTGCGATTTCAATGCTCGTGATTGGTCCTTTTTCTGAGTCTGCCTCGAGGAGGGACAACGATGGACGTAAGTATTTGTAATAAGATAACAAATATCATTACCTATTCTAGCTAGATCAATTTGGTTCTCTCTCAGCATTCTACAATAGCTAAAGTGTACAATTCATATACTGCCACAACCCACAGTCAAATGTATCTGGATAATTGGAGGTAAAAATGTGCGAAATTGCATCGGTAGAAGTTGGAATTTGTTTCCACCATTGGTCGGTTTACTATGGGGCTGACACATGTTTTTGTGCTGTTTGTAATGCTGGTAAAGGTAAGCATGGTAGATAATGGCAAGTCGGAAGTATTCCTAACTACTGCGCACTAGTTCACCTTGGCGCCAAGGTGGCAGCCAACACCAGGACTGGCTCCATTTGATTTGTTCACCTCACAGTTGTTGTTTTCAGTCAGAAGCTTGGCAGTACTTTGAACAAGGTACACAGTGATCTCGTCAGGGATAGTAGAGTTCTACGGCGAGTTCGGTAAGACCGCTTGAAGCTGCAGGTGTAACACTAGGTATATTTAAACGTCACCTAGTTTGCTCAGTGAAGAAGACAAACAGTGAATGACACCATTTGCTTAATAAAAGTTGTTGGCCTAGTAACGACAGCAGCTGGTGACTCTGAAATCATCCCTGCTTTCCGTAAATTAAATTGTTGACTTTCTCTAGCTATATTGGGAGATTTTTAACTCATTGAAACACTATTAGTACGAAAGAGAATTCCTTTTAATAACTTAAAACCGAAATTATTTTGAGTTATTCCTACAGATTCATCTCAAAGACACCTTAATAGCTTTGTGTGTTATTCGTGTATATATAGAAGCATCGATACAATAACAGATGTGATTATGATAACTCATACTTCAACAGTTATGGTATATATTGGTCATAAATTATGGTGTGATATGATCACAATATTCACAATCATAAACTATTTTATTGCTCTTACATCATCATGAACCAATGCAAGCGTTTTAACAGAGGGCGCCGTCATGTGAGTCCTAAATACACGTAAATCTGTCATATTTAGGAATCTTTGAATATATGTCACACGATCGTGTAAACGCTCTCACAAGCATGAGAACATGTGACACCAGACTCTACTTACTTGGATGGATGAAAGTAAGCGTTTCAGAAAACACAAGTTACAGCGCTTTAAAACAATTTATTTGACTTGATATCTCGAAAATCTGCTTTCACAAGGTCTCTTCTTTAATATTTGTGAACAAAATTGATAGCAATTAAATCAGGTTACCGTTATTATCTGCCTCCAAAGATTGCAGCTTATTGTGAAGTTTCGCAGAACTAGATAGGACCGATACAGCAGCGTCCTCTGTTGGTTTGGGCGTGATTGGAAAGCCCCATTGTCTATGAATCGAATGTTACTTTCCACTGACATTAATTCACACTTCTTTATGTTGTCAACTCGCCCAATAATTTTTATTGATTAATTGTTTGTTTATTGCTTAAACTTCGGCCTACTATTGCGCAAGTTTCATCTTGTGCTTTTGGGCCTTGAATTAAAATCCTCCAGAATCTTTCTGTCAATCTGAAATTTCCCTCCCTCCCAGAAGAGGCAAAACGAAGAAGAATTAGGATTGTACTGTTTCTTTCGTTGTTTCTAGACCACAAACAATCATCGCAAGAGAAAGCACCGTGGCTATTACCTAAGCTTGTTCTCATAACGTCTCGCCATGATACTGCTAAAAATCCATAAATAAGGTTTTGTATTGTACGTATTCATCCTTCACTTTTGTTTGAACCAAATACAACTCAAGTGTAATTAAATTCATTGATACTAATATTTAATGACAGCTGTATAAGACGGTCATTATATCTCTGTGTCACTATCGGTGTCTATCAATTTGCTTAAGTTAAGTACGTATTCCCCAAAAAGTTAAAAATTAGATGGGAACTTATCATAATTATTTCAATCAAGGCATTTCTACGAGTTGAGAGTTATACATACCATGTGAGGTCAGACTATACATAAAATGTTGCATAGAATCAGAGAATAGAAACTTGATGGAGTCCACGCTACTGATTCTATATAGGAAACTGTTGTTTAACACAAACATATACCGCATTAAACACAAGAAAAAATATAGTTGCCAAATATATAGTCCTTATGATTGTGTCCTATCAATGGGTATAGGTCTCCCCTCCCCCAAAGAAAAAATGGAATAGTTTTTATGTTTTGTACATTCTGAGGCATATTTAGATTATAAATTCCTTAAATATATAAAATATATGAATATTAAAAAAATCAATTTAATAGGTCTAAATGCAAGTATGGGCTAATCTATACTATTGATTCGTATAAAAATGATTCGATTGGACGCCTCAAGCCACCCAACACTCACCCCCTTCCTCACCACACAATTTTTTTGCTACAAATACAATCTTTTAAATTTATTTCAGAATTGTCATCTTCGTTCTTTTATTTGCCCCCCAAAAACGGTCGTTTTCAATAACCTCACGACAAGTTGTCGTCTGTCTCAATATCCTGACCGAGACATGACGTCATGGTTTTGA
This sequence comes from Apostichopus parvimensis, assembly GCA_000934455.1. NCBI lineage: Eukaryota > Metazoa > Echinodermata > Holothuroidea > Aspidochirotida > Stichopodidae > Apostichopus > Apostichopus parvimensis. Next base: position 23,471 of record KN888865.1, on the reverse strand, counting down.
TACTCATGTATTACTTGCTGAAGGCCACTTTAAATCTATTAGATGGAGTGACAGCCCATAGTCTGTACAATTGAAATCATGTGACTGGTTTTAAATGCATGAGGAAAACCTCCATCATCATCTGTAAATATTAAAGCTCACAAATAATAACCTCCCATTCCCCCACCCCTTTAAAGTTAAGATAATTCTAAGCTTGACAGAGCAACATCATCACATTTCTCATGTAGAATATAAACTTGTGCAGATATCAGCTATCCACAATAAGCATGCCACAGGGAGCTGCATGAAAACTACCCAACAGCTAAAATTTACAGCTTTCCAATGGCTTAATCACAACAGCCTAATGAGAAAGCAAATTATCAATATTTGAATCACTACCTCAGGTTATTAGGCTATGCAGAATAAAATCTGAACCGGCCCTCCCCATCAGTGTAAATTTCTACTTTTGCTGTTTGTCGTTGAGAAATTCCAAACACCAAAAAAGCTATTTAACTGAACACTTAGTGCCATGTCACCTTAATTAATACCTTTCATTTTAATTTCTTAGGCTGGGACACAGAAACCGCTACCATACTGCTGGTGCTCTGTCTGTTAACACCTGCAAACCATGACGTACAAGCTGGAGTGTCAAACTTGCCAGGGATTAAAGCAGTGGACTTTCTCATTCAGTTTGAAAAGGTTTGATAATTTTTGTGTTAAATGTATTGTGCAGGGAGGATTTAAGTTAAAAAAGCACTGCTAGCAGCTCCTTAAAGATCCGCAGTATTGTTTGTGTGTATTGTTTTATTTTTCTCTGGGGGTCTGTTTTATCTAATATCATTTATATGAAAAGTGAATTGTTGTAGTTTCTGGTTCCTTCGTAGCTATGTGGAATGTTCGAGCCACGCGAAGATCCGAGGTTTCGAATCAGTATTTGTGTTAAGTTAGGGCACTTGCAATTTTGGTTTCCAAAAGTGTGTTCTGTTTTTGGTGTTTGCTGCTGCCTAGGAGGTCCGTTGGCCAGTTCGTTAAGTAAGTTAAATCTTCTTTTATAGTGAGGCAAGTCCAAGTCCTTTTTCTTATAATATTGTGGGCGTCTTTCCCCGTTTGTCTGAATCCCTTTAAAGTATCACATCTAAACTTATTAAAAGGTTGGGAACACAGTGTTTGCGTCGGACGATATTATCGCCGCACCTGCAGGGTTATTCTTATATTTGTGGCGCGAGGGGTGGCTTTGATTCGGGTTGAATTTTTCCCGAGGCAACGCCTACGTATTGTAGATTTAGGACTCGTAATTATACGTTTGGCCACGGACTTCGCAGGTACGTCTAATTATTTATGTAAATTATAAGCTGGGATTTATGTGGATTTGTATTGTTATTAATTAAATATTGGTCTTAATTTATCAACTTGCTATATTATTATTGGAGGTCACTGCGATGACCTCAAGTATTATTTAATTTGGTCTTTATAGACACCTGCCCAAGTTGGGCATCGGTTTTGTATGAAATGTATTAGCACAAAATTCAATTTATTTGTCTGTGTTTTATTGGTTCAGGTTGTGTTAACTTGTAGTTGCCCCTCATTCATCCTGACATAGGGTGTACGACAGCTGCCCTATCGAACCTACAGCCGCTCGGCTAGTTACAACCCCGTTGGGGGGGGCGCTACACTATCTTGCAAACAAGCATTTTGCTGAGAAAAAGGACTATTTAAGAATGAGTTAGACATGATGCTCTCTGTGCTGGCCAACTAAAGGGAATAACTTAAATGGTACAAGGTCAAGGGCTGTTAAGTTTAATGCGTACAGACTTATTTCAGGGCGAATTCCTAACAAGATAGACCTAATTAATATTAATTACTGATATGGATAACTAAATATAAAAGTATGGGCACTTGCTGGTTTATTCTGTTTACTTTCATATACAGTTTGATACACTAAAGAAGGAATTTAAACTTGCTGAAGATGTGATAATTGTGGATAAAGAGGATGGCGCAGAGATTGATGAAGATTCTCTTGTACCTCTCCTTGAAATGGAGCCAAACACAGCCATCGTGGTGTTAAAGAGACTCGGAGGTGAAAAGTGGGATAAGTGGCAAATAAGGTAGCTACAGACAACGCAAAATACTCTGTTTACATGAATAACCAGATGTGTTCCCAATGGGAAAATGTAGGTTAGTGTGTGATGTATGTAAGTTAGTGTGTAATGTATGTAATAGTGTGTGATGTATGTAAGTTAGTGTGTAATGTATGTAAGTTAGTGTGTAATGTATGTAATAGTGTGTGATGTATGTAAATTAGTGTGTAATGTATGTAAGTTAGTGGGATCTCTGACATTTCCTTAAGAAGGAATATTTAAGCCGATACCTTTTGTGACAGAGGAGATCTTGAGGTTCCTCAAAAGTGACATTTGTTGGTGTTTTTGCCTCGTTTGGTGGATTAAACCTCAGATTGGCCGTCCTAGATCCTCAGCATTTCAAATTGGGAATCAGTTTTGTTCAGTCTTCATACCACATTTTGAGTAGCCTGTAGATGTAGTTTATACAGTGAGTGAGGCACAATCATATAGTCAAGATAATAATAAGGGTTGAATGTTGAATTCTGACTGCCTCTCAGCAGGGAGTTGTTATGGAACAACTCCCTGCTATCATCAGCGTTATACTGTGTTTCCATATTTGAGGTGATTTGATTCCCACACGTAAAACAGAAGATTTAAATAAATGTCTCATGTAGTGATGGTATATATGCAAGTACAGCAAAACGGACATGAGGCTTAATTGCAACTAAGGGGTAGCAGTGCAGTGGATGTTTTAATGTCTGGTTCTTATTCAGACTGGTTTTGTGAAGTTTTGAAATCAAGATGTTACATTAATTGTCATTTTCTGTGTGGTTGGAGGATTGATTACTGGTTAACCGATTGACCGGTTATCAGTTCATGGATTGTTTGAAAATACACAATCCTATATATTACAAAGAAATGTGTTTGCCTATCTCTAGCTATATAAAGCTATGTGCTTAACAGCGTATTTTCCTTCCTTTAGTGTCTCCAGCAGCTGCACCAGTGAAGACAGACAGCAATTCAGATACTGATGTAATTTCTGAGGAGGAGGAGGATTCTCAAGATCATGTTAAACTACCCCCTCCACCAGTTCTGCACCTCCAATGAAAAGATTAAGAGAAACAGTCCTAAGCAGGAACAGATGAGGCCACTGAGGTAATCACTCATTTAAACATTTCTTTTAATGTCGAGGGGGGCTTTATACCATTCATTGGAAACTTGAAACTTGACAATACATTTGCTCTAAGTAGCAAGTTTTGGCACCCTCCTTAGCATGTTACATCTTTGTGAAAATGTATTGTCTTTATTGATAATGTTTGAATCTACAATTGCTCCCAAAAACTTTGGATATAGCAGGGAACAACTCAAGAAACAGCATACATTGGTGTTGGATTCGGGGTTTGACATCTTGACTGAATAGAAATATTACTTTTGAGATGTTCGAATTTGCTATTAACTTGCAAGGATCTGAACAGACTATAACCTAACAAATTGAGGTTGCCTTAAAACAATTACGTTTTTTTTTGTTTTTTTTGGGGGGGGTGTCACCCGGGGGGGTGTCACCCATGTAAATTATGAATGGACTTGGAATGCATTAAGTTAAAATAAGTGGAACTGACCTTTTCATGCTGGGAAGATCTCCTGCAGAGGCAAACTCTGGATTTGGGATGGTCCTTGGGTAACTGATTCAGGATTTGAAAGGACTTTAAAAACAATAATACAAATATTACAATAATAAGAATGAAAGGTCTTTTACTAATTTATGTTATGAAAGCTCTGATTATGAATCTCAAAAGTTCATTGCATATTTCAAAAATCCTTGTATTTTATTTTCTACACCTTATTAAAGCTCATTAGGGCAGTTCTTCAAAAAATTGCAAGTGGGGCCACTGTTTTAGCTGAATACAGAGCCCAAAAGTGTCTGAGGGAAAAGTCCAGGAGATTTTTGGTGAACATTGTAGAACTGTTAACATGATGGATGAACATGGGTAAGAATTTTTTTTTTTTTTTGTAGTTAACTTAGAAACTC
>KN888863.1:23742-37686 GCA_000934455.1 Apostichopus parvimensis | reverse complement strand
GCACATTGTGTATGTTGTCATGTGAGGTTGACCTGATGTGCAGCACATTGTGTATGTTGTCATGTGAGGTTGACCTGATGTGCAGCACATTGTGTGTGTTGTTTGGTCCTTATTATCCAGAGTATAAGGGAACATGTAGCATTTTGTGTGGGTTCACCTATACACAGTGAATGGGGAGAGCCTAAGTTGTAATAACCAAATAATCTACAGGAAGGTTCCATGTATAAGCACCTCATCAATAAATAACAATTCAAATAAACACTTTGCCTCGAATACAAAGCTTTCCATTACTACAGACTGTTGACTTTATATATGCCATATCTTCTTGTGTCAAGTTTAATCATACCCATGAGGCTTTGATTTCAGATTAGTACATTACCTGAATGGTTTTCATATCTTCTTCTAAAAACTTCCTCAGTGGAACCACAATGTTGGTGTAGCTGGTTTGAACAAACTCATGTTCAAATTGGGCCATTTTTCTCTGTGTGTCGCCACATTTGATCAAGGCAGCCCCTGATGACGGAACCAAGAGAGAAACGAAGTAGAAACGAAAAACGAATGACAAGACCTTATGTTGATTATATCGTACAGTGGGTGCAACTTTAGCCAGGTGATGAGCTTACGGGCACTATACTGTTGATTGTTCACAGGTTAGTGAGTATATTAAAGAAGTGCACATTATAATCATGCAGATCTACAGCTTGGTAGGTTGTACCTTTTACAATATGTGCAGTGGAAACAAAAACTAATTCTGTTTTCTTGTGGTGACAAAATGTTCCACATTTCACAATTATGAATAAGAAAATTGCTTAGGTATATACAGCAACATGTATACCCATTAAAGTGAAGTAGCACATTATTATGACACAAGGAAGTGTTGGCTAAGTTTGAGGAGATTGTAGATAATCTAAAACAAAAGAAAACAAATGTATGCATTGAGCAATGAATTAGTGACATTGTCTATATAGCACTATTGAAATTTGCCAAAAAGTATGAAAAATGGTTTTCTGTGTACAAACATTGCTATGATAGAGATTTACTTTGGTAAGGCAATTTATCAATTTCCATTGTATTTTGCTATTTTATTACAGTCAGATAAAATCATTCCCTTGGCATTGTAAATTATGTTATACAGTTTGCACCAGAGAGGGACAACTTTATCTGACCATTTCAAATATATTGAAGTTGCTACAATACACTAATTAATTCCATTGTCTTCATTTTAATTACTTTAACAATAACCTTTCCGCTGATTTGCATTTATTTCTAAGTATGTTTATTAATGAACCATTGCCAATAGCACGCTGCACAATCAATGACAGAACTCAAGTGACCTAATAGATTGCAAAGACATGAGTTGTACAGATTGCAATACTCAACACCTGAACATTAGTATGTTCATCACATAAGTGAACAATGTGAACAAAGTGTGACTTGTGTGAACTGTGAACACTTGTCTTAACATTCAGGCTGTATTCACGCATTGGTGACTCTGACATTATGACAGTTCCTCTTTCAGTTTTGGACTTTGTGCTAAGTATTAAGGTTGTATATTTCCATATATAAAAAATTTATATACCTCTAACAAACACTGCATCACTACCTTACAAACATATATTACAAACATATATTCTAAAGAGCAAACAAAAATTTTGGCTAGAGCAAATAACCTTAAGTATACAAATTTATGATGTCCTGCACTTTCTAAATACTCAATGAAAATCTCAAATCCAAGATTTGTTCAATAGAAAAGTATTATTAGCTCTCTAATTTTGCCGCTCATAAGATATTAAGCAAAGTCCCGTTACTTATCATGAAAAAAAACTTGGGCACCCCACAATGAGTTTTTTTACCAAGGATTAATATTAATCCTGGTAATATTTCTCCATTGTTCTTTGAAAACATTGCAAGAAATAAACAGCAAAACTGCACCTGTGATGCCCTTGGAAAGCTTTGGGCTGTTGTGCCCTTTAACATGATTTCCTGGCAACAAACATTGTGTGACTATTATTGAAAAAACTATTCCACAATGATAGTTGAAACTTGAAACCCCCATCTCAATATCTTTCCCTAAGTACTGTAACTCGAGATATATGGCTGATGAAATGTAACGTTGACTGGTTAAACCTTCAACTATTCAAGGAGGTTGGATCAGTGATGTCATCTGGGCAAATGCTCTTCAATAGCTTTACTAAAATAAAAGCCAATTATATTAAATCTTCTGATTTATCCTTGAAACCTGATACATTTGGAATGTTCGCTGAGTTGTCAAAGTTCTCTAGACTTAGTAATTTCATCAAAATGTAACTTTTTTCCCTCTTTTGGATATTTCATTGACAAACTCTAGAGGAGACAACAAAGATATTTTCAGCTGAATTGTCCTGATGACATCATCAATTCTGCTGTTGCCAGAAAAAAAATTAACATCTTTGCAATACAAAATGCTACAAGGATGTCATTTCACATAAAGATTCCAAGAAATTCGTAGTGACTTTGTTAAGAAGCAAATATCTGCAGAAAATCCTTTTAAGTTTAATCACATGTGCCCATCATACAAATAATACTGTACATGACACATATCCTGCAACCCTTTTCAAGTTGATGTGAAGCCCGTATGTAGTTGGTGGTTTATATGGCTGGCAGACAATTCTCACTTTGTATTCAAAGAGGATATCCTGTTCGTCATTCACATTAGCACTTACCATATTGTGTGCCTGGTCCAAGCTCATTACCACCCTCAAGTAAAGCCTGTGCAAGGTAGTCAAGATTGTTTTCTCGGCTTCTTGGTTGCCTGTCTAACTTGACATTTACATAATCTTCCAAACGGACATCTGAAATTAAATTTGATATTGTTTGAGATTTGATAAATTTAGCTTACAAAATGAAAGTAAATAGTAAATATATGCAAAATTAAATTAAACCTAACCACATTAATTACCATTGTGTTGGAAAGCATACTATTGGTTATATATTTTCATGATTGAGTATAAAACATTTAGTTTAGGATGAAACATACATGTAGAATAACAATATTACGGAAAGTTCAGTGTAACCTCTATACAGTAAATGAATGCACATGACCATACTAAGGTGTACTATATATGTAGGAACTCTTCTCAATAAAAACAGATGTCTCAATCCAACATTTGTGTACGGCTACAATTTTACAGAAGTGTATAGTATGGATGAAAATAACAAAACATAAAACTGGTTCAATGTCAAAATTTTTAGTTCAAAATTTGCTTACTAAGACAAAATATTATATTTTTTAAATTCTTTTTCCAAGAACAATACTGTACATTAAGAAATGTCTTTGTCTTTTTCCTCTCTGTTACAGAATATTTACAAGTCGAACAACAAATGGTATGGTACAAAATTAAAACATACTTGGATTTGGCTGAAGAATTGCTTCAATTCTGGTCACAATCTTCTCGCTCCAAATTCTAGTCCGGTCTGCTCGTTGAAGAAGATTTTCAAAGTGAGCATCTAGTTCAGTCTTTTCAGCATTTCCAATCTTCTCTTCAGTATACTAGAGTAATAAAGAAAGGTTACAAGTGTTAAGAATTGCCTAATATTATAATAAAACGTGAAGTTCAAATCCATCCATTGTGCTACAAATACAATTACTGATATCATTCTCATTCAGTGATCGAGGGAATGAAAACTTCAAACAAAACCATTGGTGTTCCATCGCAACAGTCACATCAAAATATTACTCAGACAAATGCTCCTGGTAATCGCTTTACTCAATATCTGCGAATAGGCCATAATTTTGTCATGATTACAGTGTGGTTATTTATTAGGCCTTGTAATGTTACACAACTGATTATTACAATACTGTTTTGGGCTTGGTTACCGTAGTTTATAATTGGAATGCATCAATGTGGGCAATACCGAGACGCTACTAATTCATAATATTTGTTTGCTGTATAGTAAATTAAGGCTTCATAATTGATGCACTTTGTAACTGACGCACCTTCAAATATTACTAGCAACGAAACAGCTGGCAACCTAAACTTTTAGAAGCGAAGCAGAGTTACATATTTCATGAGTTTGAATCCATTTCAGGTATGTGCTGATGAAATTAGATTTTATTGAAGCTTTTAACACCACCCCCCCCCCCCAGTTCTGCACATATTTTTGGCATTTGGAAATCTTACTCCCTAAAATAACCAAAATTACCTCAACATGATACCATTACTCTCTAGGACCTGACCTGTCTGAGCTTAGAGCATAACAAACAGTATCCAGAGTCAATGGATTTATCCTTACCCTAAAGTTACAGTTAGCTTAATGACGAATGTGTCAATTTTGGGGTATGAAAGAACTTGACAAGGCAGACATTTTGTGGTCAAATTCTGCTCAATTGTACATTGTGTAGTCACAGAACAAAAAATATTTAGAGATCCTTTCATTTCTGAGGAAGTACACATATTAAAAACGTACACAGCTGAGTGATTTGGATTTTTCCTTGATAGACATTGATCAAATCCTTATGTGCATCAATTATGAGCTCACCATGCTATAACATGACTCATAAGGCTTGACCACGATAAATCACTAAATTGCGTTACAATCATACACAACAACACATACAGTAGGCATTAGGCCAGTGGGTAATTATGCACTCGCCCACAAAGTAAGAATAATTATTGCTGATAGGTGGAAATATATACAACAATATCCTTGTTTTATACATAGTTCACCTGTTTTGCTCGATTAAAAAATGTTCCAGCTTGACCAGCAAACTTCTTGAATTCGTCCATGGCGGATATTATCTATTTCTTTCAGCTAATTTTAACTCAGTAGTGTCATACGTGGAGTTTTGTATATCAACATCACATGCAAAAATCTTCGTATTAATCTAAGAATAACTGACCAGAAGGGCGATGGTTTTATGCTAGTTACACATAGCTAGACAATCCTACCTGAGTTAAATTTAGGTTGGGACAGGGGCGTAGGTGCTATTTGTGTGCGACTATCACGTCATACCTTGTTATAAACTTCCGTCGTCACTTATGATCCTAGGATAATGAATCACCCAGTTAATACAATTAATAAACGTACCTGCTTTGTCCGTGACCATAATGTTTCGGCGTCAGAAGCGAGACCTTTCAACTTGTCCATACCTGTTGAATTTTGGTGTATTGTGTAACGTAATACGTTGCTGAATTCGGATGGTTCTGTGTAACTCTGCAGTTTACCGCCTATACAGAAAGAGTTTAGTAGCCTTTGATGCACACTGCAACAGACTGATATATTCAGTCCAATGTTAAACCCGATAAAACTTTCACTATTATCAAATAAACCTGCGTTTTTACAGAAATTGTATTCAATCAATATTGATGGCACCCTGGAATATGGTTGACATGGAAATGAGATTGTAAATAGTGGTTATATGTACAAAGACTGAGATTTATATCAGATGCCGCCACATTTGAAGGACTCTGTTCAATGTGCGCAGACTTCGTCATAGCCTGAATGCTTAACGACTACCAATGAGCTTTCAGAAAACTGACAAACGTTGCAATCATTAGCCAGGTTGATTGATTGGCTAGTTATGTTTAAAACTGTTTCTAGTAAAACGTTGTAACAAATATATGAGGAACTAAGAACAATGAGCTCTCAGATAACTGACACGTGTTCGGCTTGCAGTCATGGTGATTGATTGACCGATTGATTGATTGACCGAGTGAGGGAAAGATTGATTGATTTATATTTGAATGGTATGATTAGTCAACTCAGTCATGAATTTAGACACATAATTTAAATTAATAAATAACTAACAATGTTTACCAACTCTTGACGTGTATGCAACGGCTGGGAGTAGACCATGATTATTTCAGCAGTGTCAGCACAAGGGGTGGCGGAGGGTTCGATAATCTTGAGGGGGAGGGTAACATTTGAGAGGCATCGGGCATGTGATTTGGTTTGAGGGGGTAAACCACAAACCATCATACAGTCCAATTATAGCCAAAGGACCATCTGTGCATTATGTATCACAAATTCCGTTGTTTTAATGTTTTCTCACAAAAACGGTACTTTTGAGTTACAATTTTGTTTTATTGTCCAGCAAAGGACATTACTTGATTACTTTTTTCTTAATTTTACAACACAGGGTCAATTCTAAATAACAATGGAGAAAATGTGCCCTCTTTGAGTTTACCAAAATGATAAAAGAAATTCCTTTTCATGGACAAAATTGGATAGGCCTCTAATTTGTGAAAAAGGGCCACTTTGGGATTATAATCTTCGGGTCCGTGGCCCCTAGTCAGAACTTCTCGCACAACAGAGTGAGTCTCACATTCCATAGTGAGTTGATTGAGTGTGGAGTTCAACAACGCCAAATTCAATTTCACACCATTTAATTCCAAACTAAGTCTATATTGAAATATGTATTTATAAATACAGGATTGTAAACACTGGAAAAATAATAATAAAATGATATTAAGGACCATTTTTTTGTAGGGAAATTCAATGCAGTGAAACTTCTGCCACGTTTAGATTCATGAACACAAAAAACAAGGACCTTTGTGCGTATTATCGTGCATTTGTTAAATACGGTAACCAAACGTAAATCTTTGTGTTGTTATTTATACCTGATTTTTTTTCGAAATAAATTGAGCTATCACCACATCGCATAAAGACATGTGATTGCTAAATTTCTAATAAGGGATCGAAACATCTACATCTACCTAGCCAATAATTAACATACCAAACTGGTCATGTAGGGCTGTTTTCGTCATTATATGCCATTCTACTTACTACCAGCTAACTGAACCACACTGCGGAAGAGAAGAGAGCGTCAAGCCAACATATGTATATGTATACGATTAAACATGCTTCTGGTAAAATCGGTGCGTTAAACCTTCGTTTGGTGAAAATGAAATACAGATGCTCTACTGAAGGCGCAGTCGAAAAGTGCCAAGTTTTTAGTCAACATGCTGGTCGGATGGCCTAATAGTAATAGTTATCTATATAGAATATCAGACTCATCGTCATAGCCACGCTATGCACAAACAATAATAGGCATCCAGGGATTCAGAAAAGCAAGTTTGATGCCAATAGAAGGTCAACAGGTGTTCCAGGATGACTTTAGTCAACAACTTAATTATTCATGTTGATATGACAATGTTACAGTGAGACTAAAACACAAAGGTGGATACATAGTATTGTTTTTACCTCTATTCCGATCAGTTTGAGATGTAAGTTATGTGAAATCAACATTGTACATCGATTTGATGATGACGTCACCTCAGCTCAATCCAATTGTGTTATATGTCACTACCGAAACTTGTACTGAGCTTTAGTCAGAGACATCACACATACATGCACATACACGCACATGTTTGTATTACATTCAGACCGAGGACCCCATTGTATTTTCCATTGTTCAAATCCACGTACCCTAACCTTAACAATACCCCATACAATAGAATTCTTCCGAGGACGTGGTGATTCTTTAGAAATCACAACCGAGGACCTGGAATTCTTTTGTTCAAGTCCTCGGTCAGAATACAAAACAAACGCACACGCACACATACACACATACAAATACACACAGTGCATGAAGACAACACTGGGCACCTATAGACAGTGAATTGATATCAGTGCTGCTTCTGCCCGCCGGACAACTTCAGTGTTTATCAAACACAATTTTGTTTAAGAAACTAACTATTGTGAGGCGATGGACACATTATCACCTCCAACGCCCCCCCCCCCCCCCCGCCGCACATTTAGTATGATCAGTTATAAAAATATCTGCAACGCTCCACTTCCCTAGTTCCCTTACCCCATCCCGCTCCTCCCTATCCTCCACCACAATCCTCCTAGTGGGCAAAAATTGCTATCAAAAAACTCCACTTGATAGTTTCAAGAGCTTATAGGCAGGCGCGTAGCCAGGGGCGAAGGGGCGACCGCCCCTCCCCTCCCCCCTTGAGCATATTTTTAAAAAATGTTTATGATATCGCTGGTAATTTCAAAATAGAAAATGGTAAGATACAGCTTACAAGGCCTGCGAAGTGCCATTTCCAGCGATCTGGGAGGCATTTTCGGCCAAAATTTTCTTGTACGCTTCGCGCCAACTTATTGTGGCACTATACGCTTAGAAAGTTTGCCAACTTATAGGATTCGCCCCTCACTTGGCAAATTCCTCGCTACGCGCCTGAGCGTAGGCCTGATAAACAAATGTTCGCTTGAGGGACTAAATAGTTCCCCATTCACACATAATGTGAACTTTAGAGCGTCATATTACACACAATTCCCGAATATGTTCTTTAGTTTCCAAAGAACGATTATGTACACATAAAATATAGTTTGTCTCATTATAGCTGTTACTATAATACGTGCATTGTGATGTATATACAGCTGTGAGTCTGTTGCGCATCAGTGACTTATACATGTCGATACGGGGACTGGTGTTGTAACGCAGAGTCGTGTGTTGTACTTTTGTAATAGCGTCCTCTACACGTTCCTCCACACATTCATACCGTCACGAAGTATATGATTGTGTGTTAGAATCCCAGTATACACAAGTTATAATCATGAAACGTACATGACTGTTGTAAGAGGCTGTATACGGTATAATGTTGTTCAATGCGAATGTATATACAATCCATATTCCATAGCGTCTGTAGCTATTCAGAAATGTTACACTATTGTCACTAGACAAGCAGTGTCCACACGAGTCCTAGATTAGTATTGTTGTGCCTTCCCACGCTCCTTCCCACCCACTCGATCTCGAAAAAAAAACATATCGTAATTTGCTATATGCTAGTCAATATATATCGCTGTAGTCAACCTTAACTCACGTCACCGCCCCCCCCCCCCTCCCGCCTCATACCTCCAAATGCTGTATACCGGCCGTTCCGCCATCCCAAGATCAGCAAACTTTATAGCGTTTCTGAACTATTATTAACTTATGGCTCAATTTCTAATTTTAATTACTACTCTTTCTTTATTATGTTCTTAATGCTAATAAATATTTACCACCACTACTTCCGAGGCAAATGTATAAGTCCTCTACTTTTACTTATACAGTATAGTCAATAGAATATACTACACGTAGGCCTATACCTATGAATTTCAGCCTGTGAAAATCTAACGGCAATTCAAGCCCTTCAGAGCTCAACGGTTTTCAAAGTAATTCAACACACCCTTTATTAAAGGATAGCTACAGACACAATTTAAGTCTTGGTATTTCAACAATGTCCAAGACGAAATACGCTAGTAATGTTGCTATAGCAATCCCGGTTATTAAGATCTTCAGCTTCAAAATGTTCTGGATTTTTCTGGATTACTCCTTATAGCGGCTCAATTGATGATGACGCAACCCCTTCAGTGCATTCCTTCATGTAATTTAAACCAGTGTTTCGTAAAATTATGCCATAACTCAATCCCTCAGAACATGTTCGCCTAAAACTTCATATCAACAACATGCATGGCGATATTAAATGACATTTTCAATCTATTAAATTCTTCTTGACAATTTTTTGTGCAGAATTATGTAGTGTAAACATATAGTATTTGATGCCATAAGGGTAGTATGATTTTGATTGATTTGGGGGTTGCATTCTGAGAAACTGACTTAAGTTATGGCTGTGTGTTAGAGTACGGTTTAAGTAACCCAATCATTTTAATTAATGAGCCTCAGATGTTTACGTAGTTGTTTTTTAAAAACGGTAAAGAGTGGTAAGAAATGCAACCCCGAATTTATATTAAGACGTGTTTTTTATTAACGGTCCAAAAATATCAAATTAATTTTGTGTCTTAATTAATGTTACCCTTTAATCTTCTTTGTAAATATGTAAAAATAACCATTTGGACCGATCTTGACGCACAATAATGATTTGGGGCATATTGTGTTAAACAAAAGAGATTTCCTATGTATTAAGCAGCGCGACAGAAAACCTTACAGACTTTGTGTATAGGAACTTCATATGGTATAGCAAAACTCGGCAAGTACATCAATAAATAATTTTATTTTTTGAATGTGGCGTCTATCATTTAACAAATTGATTTTGAAGATATCTTTATCCACGTTAGCGATCAATGTTGTATTTTCCTTATTTTACCTATATACCATATCGTGTGACATTTTACCCTCTTCTGATGTAGGCATATGCTATGTACAGTGTAAACACCGTCATTTACACAACCATGGCAAATTAAATGTTGAATCACTTGACATTAAGCTGTATTTCACAGCTCAAACTATACATGAAACACAATGTTATATTACCCGACAATGGCAAACTCCACCATACAGAATAGGAAGCTAAATTATCCTGAATTTGTACCACACCCGGAAACCCATGATCCCAATTTATGCCGGTTATTCTGGTTTTTATATCCATTTAGCTGCTACTGTTCCCTGTTAATGTTCAAACAGAAATCACTGTCGAGTAAACCGTTCCATAACATCATCCACGCATGCGCGTTATGTTTATTACCAGGTCACCCAGGTAATATGATACCGAAAGAAGGGCGCATATACCATTTTGCGTTTATCAAAGCTGCGTACCTAGGAAAACTATGTATCTTCAGATCGATATGCTTGAGTTCATTCGCAGTCGAATCAGTTATATCACCCAAGAGATACAAGAGGGACTTAAAACTATATACTATTAAAAATTAAAGGTGTGTACTAGATGCGTTATTTTTGTTAGTCTCATGAAGAAAATGCTTCATTGCCCATGTGCATCATGTGATCAAACGTGAATCGTCCTATTGGCCGCAGACTCTATAATCAAAGCCATCCCGTGTTGCCACCAAGTTGGTGGAATTGCACCTAAAAAAATCGTTTCATTAGCCGACCTGAATCAAGTAAACAATGACGTCAAATGTTAATTAATGACCATGCTGACCTTGATTAGTGATATTAGTGATGGACACACACAGTCCTTATTTCCCCGACCCCTTCCCTTCCCCTTCCCATTAGCTTTCCCATTCCCCTTCCCCTCCTCCTGTTCTCTCTTAGTTGGTTTCCCTGCAAAGCCTATTGACAAAATTGAGTTCCAAGAAGCCGATCTCGGTATTACAGCGTAGATTAGTGGCGATTTTGTATTTAAGTTCCCGTAGTATCTTTTAGCGACCAGAGTCTGATACATCAACCAGGACATAAATAAGTTGGCCTTTATATGCCTACTACTGATATCGTCCATTCTAGTCAAACAGTCGAGCAGTTTATACCGATTGTATGTCACACAGGACGGCCGCTATGTTGAAAGTATTCGAATTTCAGCATTTAGGAAACTATACCAGCAAAAGTCATATGTAGATTAAATCTCTGTAAGCTCGTTGTTAGGTGGAGCTTTCAGCTGTGCTCTCTCTATATATCATCTCTGTAAATACATATCATAACTATATGGAATAAGGATATGTCTATCCGTGAACACGGAAGACTGGTGTCAAACGCCACAGTATATCTATAACCATGCGTGTGTACAAATGAAGAATAAAGTAGCTATAACAAACAGTGATAAAGTCAAACATGCCGCTGCGCGGGTAGCCATGCTAAACACATTACCAATCTGGGTTTTGAATCATTGCAGGGTATAAAAGTCCATCAAACCAAATGAGGTAATTATTCGTTTCGCGAGAACGTGTATAGTTAACATCTGGTGGTATTTTGTCGTGAAAAACCAGGGTAATACGTGAATATTGTACGTACTCGTTATATATAGGCCTATTCTCACTACAGTTGGTCGTACTGTGCAGACGGTAAACAAGCAATTGTTGTCAGTTCGTTGATGCCTTTGATTAAGCCGAGATGGACAAGTTCAAGGGAATTTTCAATGATGCTGGTGATTTATTCGACACCTTAAAGGTAAGCTTATTTCCTTTCTCGCTTTCTGTCTTTAATATAGTTAATATCATCCTGAATATTGTAAATGATGACAACATTTCGATGTCAAAAATCCTATAGGCTGATCTAAAAAATAGTAGTCAAATGAGTGTGAGGGGAAATCATATATGTCAACATTACATCGCTTGTATACAAACTTGAGTGTGTCGATTTGGTCGTTTTACAACATATTGCCGAAATATTAACCTAAATGTCTCGACGCCTTTAGAAGAATGTATATCTTTCGTCAAGCGGTATCATTTACGTTTAATTTTTCCTTTCTCTGTGATGCTCATATATATACGTTTTATATATATTACATACATTATATATATTACGTATATATATATAACGTTTTCAATTATATATATATGCTGCGGTTAGTTGCACTCGTTACATGATCACAACAGCTATAGTTTAGCACCTCCTTGCATTGTCAAGGTTATACTACCGGACATATTGAGTATTGTTTTAATGGCATTGTAATTGATCATGTGTTGAAAACATTCAAGATTTCTGCGCAAATTGTAGATTACCGAGCTCTCTAATTATTAATTTAGAGTTGATGAGTAACATTTCGTCATCCGCGGACACATGATTCATATTTTAAGACAATGCATAAGCTTAAGGAAATGGTAACATTTCAAATTGTCCAGGTTATTATTATTATGCATTTTATTGTTTCATTAATTAAACTGAAACTTAATGAGTTAAGCTAATGACCTCCATTGTTGCCATTGTGCTGGTATGATAAATTAGTCTTAATTAACTCAATCAGCTGTTATTGCAGGTATGATATTTTGTTATTGACTTTTTGAGGAGTGTTTGGTTAGAGGAATTAATTATTTAAATACAGAATCAACATGCAAGTTGTTGACTGATGAGCAGATTCTTGAAAAAGACATAAAACCAAGATGTCTTCAAAATCATGGTCTTAATTATGAAAACAAAAAATACAGGCACATTTCTATAATTGAAGTCAAGGAAGGATTCTTGGATGGAAAGAGATATGAGCTCATTTACATATTCATGAATAACTTAATATTAACAAATAATACAATATCTTTTTAAAATATATGTCGAATAATTTACATAAAATACCAACATTGAAGTGTTAAAGCTGCCAGAGTTTACACTTCATTTTGAAAACACTTGGTCAGTGTTATTCACCAAATATGATGACCGTTCCGAATTGTCTTTGTTGTCATGACAACATGCATATATAACACCTTCATAGCATATAAAAACATCAAGGAAATTATTACCAGCGTGTATTTCTTTGTTCTGTGGGATGAGTTGCAATGATATTGACGTATTTAATGAAAGTCTCACAACATGTAATGGAATATTAATTTCTTTGGGAACTGATAATCATTATAGGGTATTTCTTTTTAAATCTTTGTTTCAAATGTCGTCTTTGAAAACTTGACGATTATTAAATTATTGTGTTAAAGTCCATGCATCCAGTAAGTCTGGTGATTTACTGTTTATCACTTGAGCATGAAACAGGTTAAAGGTCAAATATGATTTGTTGAGATACACGGCAACTATAATTTCATAATCTCTCATACGGATTTCAAGATTTATAATTAAAAATTTTGAAGAGGGAAATAAATTAAACTCAAGTTACACAGCTCATCGATTGCTTATATATGTCACGATATATACTAAATCTACCAACCAGTCACTTAAACGTAATTTTTGGCTTTGATTTCAGTAACATTTGATATTCGGTAATAACATTCCCATAGAGAAAAGTTCAGACTGGCTGTAATCAAAGTCTCTCCCCCATCCCTTGGTAAAATGGTCATTGCGCCCCTCCACCGTATGGTATATAGCCAAACATAAGCAAAAGTGAAGGATGATTGGTGGGGGGGGGGGTATTCTACCCCATCCTCGGATGGATATCATTAGGAAGACATGAAGGTTAGTGGTCGCCATGTTGACCTCGATCCTCGAGTACGGTCCGATTTCCCGACAATTCAGTTCTTCTCTGCAAGACGTAACATGCATGCAGTTAATTAAACCTTGTGTATAGTTAGGTTTCACTTCAAAGTGATGATAAATTGAAACGAAATGAGGGTGGGGTGGGGGGGGGG